>JAXQQM020068030.1:0-70722 GCA_034641835.2 Pinus albicaulis | reverse complement strand
TAATATGTTTACTAATAGATATGACTATGATGGCCCCCTTAATGAATATGCTATTTTGAGGCAACTTGAATGGGATTGCCTTAATGAACTACAAAGCTATTAAATTTTGGGAAGTAGCATTGGTTAATGTAGATCCCAAATACACATCTTCTAGCTCTAGACTAGATGCATATGTTTACTTGGTGGGATTTTAAATGTAACATATGCCAAGTCTAAAGAAATTGTGAAGTTTAATGGCCACTCTTATCATTTGCATGCATGGTATGATAGCATCCTCCCTAGTTTCAAATTATGGCCTTTAACACTATAAAGATTGTTTCCTAGAGTACTTTTGTATAAATGAAGCCAATAAATTAACTATTGTGAAGATCAATTTCATTGAAATTAGAGGATATTTGAAACACAAGGTGCAACTAGAGTTGGTAACATGAGAAAATGGGAATATGGATAAGCGTTGTATTCTCTGAGCCTAATTGGAGAGTTTAGTGATTGGTTATGGTACATAATAACTATCCAAGCCTATCAAGGTGAACTATTCTTCATGATGACATTGAACCAGTTCTCTATGCAGAGTCCTTTGGACATGCTTTGTGAATTTCTATCAATGGAGAATTAGTAAGTAGTTGAGAATGTTATAGTAGCAGTTCAAATATTACACTAGAAAATCCTATTACAATTGAATTCAAGAAGCATCAACTTTATCTTCATTCAAACATGCATTCATTTGATCTAAGTATTGCTCCACATCCCAATAGAAATTCCCCAGCACTTTATCACTTCTAGTCCTGTCATACGGTTCTAGTTCCTTGATCTTCACTTTCACCAAAGTACTAGATGAACCTTGTCGTATTGATTTCTTCAATATTGCAATCATATCTACTTTCTTTGAGAATGGTTTTATAATAGAAGTCACCTTATCCTCCAACTACTTAAAATGATCACCTAGGGACCATCTCAGACTTGTTCCATTATATGAGAAACTCCCCCAAGCTCCTTGATTCCATGAATAAATACTCCCCTAATACTCTCCATATCCCTTATGATCTCATCAGGCTAATTCCCATGCCTCTACATATCATCCATCGTTTGGGCCATACATTCCTTAATAGTGGTGACTCTCTCTCTCAACATGGAGTCCTTGTGATTTATTGACCCGCTACCTCCTAGTTGTGAACCTACCATCCTGCTAAAGAATCCTGCACAATTATCTCAAATGTATCCCTACACAAAGTCTCTCCCATATGCCAACTTCCTTGTCCTATGCTCGGAACAATGCATCGATATATACTTTAGCACTGACATCTTCCTCACTTAAACATCTTGCTCTAATAAAGTATCCACTTTTATATGAGCTCTAGTATTTGTTCTACTTTGATTCCACATGTCACGCCCCTAGAGAATTCACATGATTTAAGGCATTATGTGATCTCTAGTTGTGCAACACTGGCATGTTTCCCATCAACAACTCAACCACTCTGATAGTACCTCACCCGGACTATGCCTCGCATACAATACTTGGTTGTAATGTCTTAGTTAAATAATGCAGTGGAAATAGTCTTAACTAAAACCTAAGCAAGATTTGTCTTCACATGTAACATCCACAAGATCAAATTACATCCATCACATTAATATAAATCTCCATAATCAGCATGATAACTTGAATTACCACATAAACATGTCATACACCAATAATAACATGCAACGCCAAATTTAATGGGAGTGACCTATGGTGTAATACTCTTAAAAATATATCATAGAACAATGTTCAAAAGTGTTACATCAAAATTTTGGGGTGCCCACAAGGCGTAGAGCAGACGATGATAGGGTGTTTTGTTAAGGCACTCCTTGGTGTAAAGGTCGTCGGTTCAAAACTTCAAGGGAAAAATTTCAGCCATGCTAAGGGTTGGAGTGGCCCAGGCCCGATGCGATCCTCAAGTGATTTTGACGACTTAGATACCCCTAGGTCACGACTACCCAAGCCACATGTTAGGCATGTTAATCATCTAAGGACTCACATAACCTAGCAAAAAAACAAACAAAAAATAGGCTCCAGTCACCATTCAACCCTACCCATCTTAATATTAAAAATAATCAAAGTGCTACGAGACCATGCCACCCGCCTACACTAACCTCTTGGTACATACAATACAACTCATAGTAATCAGCAATACCTCATGGAAATATACCACAAATTGTACCAACCTGCAATACCCATCACATAATACAACACAACTTGTACCAATATCCGTAACTTCAGCTCATCCCAACACAAGAAACATATGTATGATTCAATACAGCACAACTCATATCATTAGTCGCAACCTTGACCCATCCCAACACAAGAAGCAAACTTGTGTTCACTCGTCCAACACATGCCATAGTTTGAGTGGATAGGGCGAGCTAAACACATCCCTTTCCTAAAGAGAAACCCCAAAGAACTTGTCTTTGGTTTGCTATGACTTACGCTTGTCTCATTCCTACTCACTTTGCAATATGGAGTAATGTGTGGTGTGTGTCTCTCCTCACATCTCTCTCATCTTATATATACAGTGTCTATTGGAGATGCTAAGGGTCATAACATTTTTACATACCTCAAGTTGAATGACTCCAAGTGGCTACCTTCCAACTCATCTCACCACAAATTGTCTCATCCAGTTCACTTAAGCATCGACCCACCTTCTCGCGAGTCATCTTGTGTTGCTTATATGTATCGTCTCATCCCACCAAGTGTTAGCTCATCATGTCAATATTCAAATCATCTCACCCAAGTGTCAAACTTGTCTCGTGTATATGGGGCATGCGCCCAACCATCGCGTCAATAACCAAAGTCAAGTCGATGTGCCATAATGTTGTGCAATTCATTGATATCATCTCAAGGAGTTCATTCGGTCCACTCATCTCGACTCAACCCATATTTCCATAGTAAGATTTATCCAGTCTGTTGTGCGGAAGTTAATGCGCAGGGGCTATATATGCCCATTGTTAGATAATCTACTTGCTTAAATCCAATGGTGGGCATATACGTCCCCTGTGCATTAATTTTCGTGCAACAGGATGAATAAGTCTTTCCTATTTCTGCCACCATACATTCCCATCGTGCACTCATGGTGCTCTTGATTCATTGAGCCTGTTATGTCGTCATGGTGAGTTCCACCCATGGAAACCCCAAAGTTCTACTGAATGTTACAACAAACATCGTAAAAGTTGTGATGGCAATGTTGTTTCAATATCCATCTCAGTTATCGACGATATGTGTGCGCACCTCACCTTGAGGGTTTGATAATAGGACATAGTGGAAGAGGCGTCAAGTCATCATCCCTCCACACAATAAATGGAGGAGGCATGCCACAAACCCCTCCATTTGTTAGCCTTGTACAAGACAACTTTCAAAGGAAATATCATTCATATTCAACCGTGAATGCACGTTCGCCTTGGGATACCTCATTTACTTTGCCTTGTCACTATCATCCTATGTTTGTTCACTTCCAAATGCTTTTGATTATTATATTTGATCTAGGTGGATATTGGTGGCCACCCACCTATTCCATTTGGACCTGCACCATCAGTTCTTTCAGTTTTTCACTTTCAGCACAACTTACTATTTTTAGCAGATTTTCGGGTCCTGAACTTACGGATCCTTTTGGAGGCCCTAATGATCCAAGTGTGTATTGGTGGCCACCCACCTATTCCATTTGAACCCCCACCATCGGTTCTTTCATATTTTAGTTTCAGCACAACTTACTATTTTTAGCAGTTTTTCAGGTCCTGAACTTCTGAATTTGTTTTGAGGCCCTAAACGACGTTTTTTGGGAAACCAAGAGTAGCATGGGTAAACTAGTAGTCCTCGGATAGATATTTCTAACAAGGTATGGTGTGCGTCAAACGGAGATCGTATGCCAAAGTTACGTCCCTGGGAAGTTGAAACACCAATTTACCCAAACGGGACCCATAGTTTTGGCGCTTCATCTCCTAGGGTTAGGTTTTTGGATGCTTAGGGTTTTCCATTGTTTCTCAATAATAAATAGGCCCTCGAGCCTCATTGTAACACAGTTCATAGGCATGTAGCTGCCACATATCTTCTCAGAGATAAGCTACCAGCGCCCTGCTAGTTTATTTCCATTATGTGTGTAAGTGTATTTCTATTATTTGATATTAAATGAAATGAAGTATTATTTCCGTTGCATCTCTGTGTTTATGTCTATTTATACATTTTATTGTGTTCCTGCATAAATCTGGATCAGTGGTATCAGAGCGGTCTGCTCTTTCTCTATTTTTCTTTGCATGTCCCCAACGAGGTCAAGGTATAAGGAGTTAGGGCTCGATCTGGTTGAACCCTTGCAAGATCAGCCTCGCAAACCCCAATGAACTCCCATGGCGGAAGAAAAGAAAGATGAGGGATTAGGAGATCCTATAAAAATATTGCTCGAGGAGGCCCTCGAGAAACAAAGGAACACAATGATGGATAACTTTGCTCAGATCCTTCAACGGTTTCCCACCTACGGCGCATCTGCATCCAACAACCACTCTGGAGGCGCCACTCCCTTCAAGGTACAGGTAAACTTTGACATTCTTGTATTTGAAGGCCAGATATATGCAGATGTCGTAGATAGATGGTTTAATTTGCTAAAAGGGTATTTCTCGTTCCATGATTTCTCTGACCGAGAAAAGATTTTTTTTCACTCCTCAAAGTCACCCCCATGTCAAAGACAGGTGGGAAACCTACTGTGAGCAAAAGGACGAGGGGGAACCCTCTCTGTTCTTGGTCGCACCCACTTGGAATTCGTTCTGAGACGGCATCAAGGAACAATATTACCCCGTGGGGAGCTATGAGGACAAGTACATCCAATGGACCACATTGCGACAACAAAGGGATCAATATGTGCACAAATTGACGAATTTGTTCCATTCCCTGCGCATAAAGTTGGGTATTAAAGATTCAGAGAGACATTTGGTGCTCAAGTACCGTTGTTGTATGCACAGACACATTCAGGAGGAAATGGAGTTCCTAAACATTACCTCGCTTGGCACGGCATATCGTTATGCCGCCAAGATCGAGTAGAAATTTAAGTAGAAGAAGCGAGACTTTGGATCCGTGAATCTGAAGCCAGGGAAAGGCGTCCCCGAACCACAGAACAGGGGGCAAAGCCAAAACGGGGTGACTCAAAGCAACACCACAAATACAAAGAAGGACACGGGGAAGTGGTGTGAATTTCATAACAGCCCCAACACAAATGAGTGTCGAGCCAAACAGTCGTCGGTGGCTGAACTAAAGGCACCCAAATCAGATTCATGTTCTAATCTTGAGCCAAAACCAGACAAGGGAGATGAAAAAGGAAAGAAGATCATTGATGTGGACCCCGCTGCCATTGTTTCCACCACCAAGCTATAGAGGGAGGATCCCGAGGATCCAGAGGAGGGGGAGCGCCTCTTCCATTCGCAGACGTGGGTGAAGGGTTTTCCACTGCAATTTCTTGTCGATAGCGGAAGCCAAAAGAACCTCAGTTCAGCAGAGGTCGTGAAGCGGCTCGGCCTACCGTCCTTAGCACACCCGCATTCGTATACCATCAGGTGGCTTCACCTAGGGAGATATATCTACATCCGCTAGTAGTGCCGCCTTCCATACAACATCAAGCCATTCACGGATGAGGTATTGTGTGATGTTGCTCCTCTTGATGTAGTTGATGTATTATTGGGCCAACCATACTTGTGGAGGTGACATTCTTTGTATTATTCTAGGCCTCGTTCTGTTATTATTACTTTGGGAAATAAATTTTACAGGATACCGGAGGTAGTACCGCCTCATGCCATCTCCTTGACTATTGCAAAACAATGTAGTAAGATTGTTTCCCAAACCAGGAAATTTATTTTCCTTACAACTTGATCAAAGGGAAAGAAGAAGATTGAGGCCACAACCTCGAAACAGGGTTCCCCTGCATGGCTGCAGCAGATGGACAAAGTAGCGGAGGAATACGAGGATGTTTTCTCCTCACCCATAGAGGTTCCTCTACACTGTCAAGACAAGCACTCCATCGATCTGACCCCAGACGCACCGCTGCCTGATATTTTCATACCTCATGTGATTACACAAACATAATACACAGATGTACTATATAAGGAAACCAAATTTATTGAACGCATTTAGCACATCCGCCAGCAGGTCCACGACATCCTGGACAAATCCAATACCAAATTCAGTAGAATTTGCCTCTCATGGAGTAACTTAACACAATGGGGATCATTGCTTCCTAAGGAGGTTGGAATGATCCAAGTGGATATTGGTGGCCACCCACCTATTCCATTTGGACCTGTACCATCAGTTCTTTAAGTTTTTCACTTTCAGCACAACTTACTATTTTTAGCAAGTTTTCGGGTCCTGAACTTCTGGAGTCATTTGGAGACCCTAATGATATAGGTGGATATTGGTGGCCACCCACCTATTTTATTTGAACCCCCACCATCGGTTATTTCATTTTTTCAGTTTCGGCACAACTTACTATTTTTAGCATTTTTTCGGGTCCTGAACTTCTGGAGCATTTTTTAGGCCCTAAACGATGTTTTTTGGGAAAACCGAGAGAAACCTAGGTCCATGGATTGATGTTTCTCACATAAAAAATTGTATTCCTTGGATAGATCCTTCTAACGAGGTATGGTGCACGTCTAACGGAGATCGTATGTCAAAGTTACGTCCTTGGGAAGTTGAAACACCAATTTACCCAAACGGGGCCCATAGTTTTGGTGCTTCATCTCCTAGGGTTAGGTTTTTGGATGTTTAGGGTTTTCCATTGTTTCTCAATAATAAATATGCCCTTGAGCCTCATTGTAACACAATTCAGAGGCCTATAGCCGCCACATCTCTTCTCAGAGATAAGCTACCAACGCCCTAGCTAGTTTATTTCCATTATGTCTGTAAGCATATTTATGTTATTTGATATTAATGAAATGAAGTATTATTTCCGCTGCATCTCTGTGTTTATGTCTATTTCTGTATTTTATTGCATCCCTGCATAAATTTGGATCAATCTTGTGACTTTCCTTTATGGATATGGCTTTCTTTTCTTCCATCTCCTTAGTATGAACATTCCCTCAATCTTGTATTCCTTCATGGATTTCTATACAATTGACACTTGTTGTTGCTTCCTAGTTATTGACTTGGTTTCCTAGTTCTAATTATGGCTTTCGGATAAGAAAATTCACAAACATATCTTAGTTCATCAACCCTTATTCCCTTCGAGCTTGGTCTATGAGACTCTTATCCCTTTATTTGGGTTTTGTAGTTTCACTCTCAGCCATGAAAAGGAAAATGGATCAATGTCGTAGGGATCATGGTGGTCGTGGAGCTTCGAGTGGTTTGAGGGCTAGATATTGTGTTCAAATCCTTGGCACACCGATTTTGAGAGTAGACTCCATCGGATATCCAACAAGAACTACAGGAAGCTAAGGAGGAAATTGTACAAGAATGCGGTTGTCACTCTCGTTCTGAGATTATTACAAACCTTGTTGATTGGGTTCTTGACAATGGTCATACTTGAGGGTGTCAAAACCAGTCTCTATACACTATCGAATTATACTGGAAAATGAAGTCTACGTTGGGTAAAGTTGTGCTTGACTGGAATGACACAAAAGATGAAGTTCGTGCGTTGCATAGCGTGCAGTTGCAACTACAAGAATTAGGCCACCGTTTGGAAAGAATTGAAGCCCATGTTTCTCTAGAAGAAAGCCCACAAAAGGCTAATCGAGCGAAAGCCACCTTTATTGAGGTGGGGCCCTCAAATTCCACTTAATTTTTTGTATGCATTATATGGAGAGGATAGGCATATAAGGCCTCTAAGTTTGCTTATGTTATTGTTGTGTTATGTAATCACTTTTTTCTATAGTCTTCTTCAAAACTATCCAAAGAATAAAAGCATAATACCTTGCCAATGCTCTAGTTTCCAGGTGGTAGACCAAAGACTTGTATCAAGCCACTGCAAATGTAATTTTTTGACTAATCAATGAAATTAACTTCACAAAAAAAACCTATTATTTATGTCTTTTGAATTGAATATATATACATGTCAAATAATTTGTAGTATTAATTGTCTTTACTCAATATTTATGTTATGAGCATGTATCACAATGCATACTTTTTTTTTCTTTTCCAATAGCATCCTATCTGTCAAGTTTACTAATGTATTTTATTAAAATATTTTCCATAATATTCCACACTATTAAAAGAGTTATTCAAAATATTTCCCACATAACTCCCTCCATTATTCATTATTAGCACTTTTACTTTATTCCATTATTAGCACTTTTACTTTATTCCATGTATAATTTTCTATAAGTTTTTAACCTCTTTGAATTTGCAAAAAAAAATGAATTTCTTTTGTAAGAAATATAATCATTTTTTTCAAGAGAAGTCATTATAAATGAAACATAAAACATATATGGTTTCTTTTGTATACTAGAAAAAGGCATGAAGATGGTTTCCTTTGTATAATACTTTAATTCAAAGGAGTGGCAAAATTGAACTACAACTTCTAGATAGACTTTAATAAGTCTAATTTCATACAAGTTATTAGTTTTGAAAAAGGGGATAAGACATTGTATCAATGTTGAACAGGGTTAAACTTTATTACTAAGTTAATTTTTTTAATTTTTTTTCCAAAAAAAATTATTAATTTCTATTTTTTTTTTAAATATTAGCCCAAATGATTGGACAATTATTTTATTCTAAATTTACCAAATTTTATAACAACTAGATATTTAGCTTTTTTTTTTAAGCATAATAAATTTGGAACAGATTATAAACTTAAAAATTAATTTCATATTAAAATTTCCCAAAATTAGAAAAGAACTCCTATAAAACTTTTATTTTATTTACCAAAATGCCTTTACATTTTTTAATAAAAATTGAGAATGAAATACGGATTCCCCATGTAACATAATAATAAATATAGATTCGAAAAGGACAGTCAAAGTTTTTATTTGTTTTTTATTTCTCAACATTTTATATTTGAATTAAGAGCATTTACATTTCTCAACATAGTCTTGATGAAAAACCACACTGATTGGTTCAAAATGCGTGATAAAAATATTTCACATAAGCATAGATTCTAAAATCATTAAGTTATTTTTCTAAAATCATTAAGTTATTTTTTTAGATAAGTTATATTTAGATTCTAAAATCATTAAGTTATTTTTTTTTTTTAGATAAGTTATATTTACTGAGTTAAAGGCAAATTTACTGAGTTGAACAATAACACCGCCAAAGAAAAAACGACTTTCTCACGCATAATTTGAATTTCCATAACTTGGTTTTTGTTTGTGACCTCTTAAGAAGAGCAAAGCATCCAAGAATTGGCGAATGTCGCAAATAGTAGCTAACACAGTATACGTCTAAAGAAGAGTTCGTTGTATGTTGCCATACGTCGCTTAGTTCTCACTCTGGGCACTTTTAATTCTATTTATTTATTCCGCTTTGTATTTGCTTTGTGGGCTTCACATCTCGAAGTGAGAGAGAAGCCTCCAAAAATTGGCGTATGCCGCTGAGAGTGGCCAACACACGGTATTCTTTAGTAAAAGGCGAAAGAATAGTTCGCTCTGTGTTGACCACACGGCTCCGTAATTATAAATTCAAAACTCCACATATTTATTTTCACCCCCTCGTATATTTGAAATAGCATCATCAATGTGGGATATTTAACAAGTAGCGTTGCAGGCAATTGCGACATTCTTTATATTCTCGTGACAGCACAACAGAGGAAATGTATTGTCTTTCAACCACTTCACGAGAGTAGGAAAGAAAGAAAGAAAATAAAGTGTTTTTAATGTTTATGAAGTTAAAAATAGTTTATAAGATATGTTGGTTTTTTTATATAGTTCTTGTATTCGATTCTTTTTTTGTGGAGTCTTATAATAAACGCTCTCAGCTTCTCAACAAACTTTTCTCTGAATAGATTATCCTAAAAGTTAGCTGCCAATTTATTATTCTGCATCTACATTGCAAAATATACAACTTCATTACCATTTTGAAAAATCTTAAATAAAAAATTAAAATATATATTAAATTGATTTATTATTATCAAATATTACTATAAAAATATATATGCATATATAAAATTGTTTGGAATTATTAAATATTTAGAAAGATTAGTTTATTAAGGTGAAAATATTTTTCAAATATTTTATCAAAAATTTTTTTTAAGGAAAATTGATTGTATTTAGTTTTTAATAAACAAGGTTTAAGATACTTACTTTGAATATAAAATATCCATAAAAAAAAAAACATATATATGTAAAACAAGCATAGAATCATCTTAGTTTTGGAACTATCAAGCATCACACTAGAAGAAATTAAATCTTTTGAGACATTAATATTCTCAACCTTTTGCAATTTAAGAATGGTTTAAACATTAATAGGTTTGATCCCTCTTAACTATTAATAGATCAAGTATTAAGATGGAACTACACTAGTGTTATTTAAAAAAAATAAAAATAAAATCTCTTTATATTTGAAATTAATACTATATGATTTGTTTCCTAAACTTTTCTTACAAGTCATGCATTACATTTGCAATCTACATCTTCAATAACATCTTATCTTAAATCATAATGTTGCATATTCATAAACTCCCTAAAAGATATCTTCCTTGTTGCATATTCATAAACTCTCCAAAAGATATCTTCCTTGACTCCCCAAAATTTTGTATGTTAACTTCTTCATCCTTCACATAATTGCAAGGTTAGGGTAACCCATCATTTAAGTTGATAATAGTGTCTCCATCACTTCCATGTAATTTATTTAGAACCATAAGTTAAACACAATAATTATAGAGAATTTGACCTCTAACGCAAAATACGCACATGTTTAAAATGACATGTAAATAAAGTCATAATCTATCATCTCTTAAAATGAAAGTCATTTAGTCTCCCAAAATAAAAAAATACATACATCTAATCCTAAATTAACTAGGATATATATAAACATTATGTCATGTAATAAAATGATAAGTAAAATATAAATAACAAAAAAAACATGCATATCAACTAAGTAACCTTTGATATGAGATAATAATAAAATATTATTAACACTATAAATAAATCTCCTTGTATCAAGTTTCAAAGAAAAAAATTCACACAAATGACCAATAGTCTCACCTAAAGTCCAAAATAATATAACGCATTTTCTTTCTTTTACAAGCTTTATATGCATCTCTCCTTTCTAAATACCCTATAACAAACATTGTGTACCATTCATTAAAATTATATAAAGTTATTCATTATAAATATTTCTAAAAATAATTATATCTTTGAAACTATAGGGTTAATTATAATGCTATTTAATAAGTTAAACATGTTAAAAAAAAATTAATAAATTTATGCAATGAGTATCATTCATTAAAATTATATAAAGTTATTTATTATAAATGTTTCTAAAATAATCATATCTTTGAAACTATAGGTTTAATTATATTGCTATTTAATAAGTTAAACATGCTAAAAAAATTAATAAATTTATGCAATGCAATTTCATTACCTTGTAAGATTGTTTAGATGGTTGACCTAAGGATAAAATTTCCTCTTTTACTAATTTAGGTTTTGAAAAATTAAATCAACCAATGTTTAAGACTGAAATTATTAAACATCTTACCATTCTTATTAATTATATGGTTAGAAACCAAAATATACTTAACCAATAACTTTTCTTACATAAAATAGTAATTAAAGTTTCCAAACTAATCATTCAAAATAAAAGGAAACTTATAAATCAATAGATAAATTCCAACTTGATAAGTGTTTATAGTATCCCACAATCAACTTAAGAACAAATATTTAGAAATTTGTGGGATGTTGGAAGTTAACACTCATATTTGTATGAACAAATTTTGTATTAAATGTAGGGGTGCTAAGGATACTAGAACTTCAAAAATTAACAAATATTTGTGAACCAACACTTAGGATCATGTCAATGACTCATATCACCCTTATATGTTACCCTAGGAACCTAACTTGACTCAATGTGACAAGTTTCGCTCAACTGAAGAGACAATGTCCAAATTTTGAAACTTGAAAATATGAAAGACATAGCACATTGTTTCCAAATAAGTATGGCCATGTACTTCAAAAGATTTTTCTTTTGTCCATAACTAATAAATTCTACACACATTAAAACCTTCTCATGGATGACTCATCCTAGCAACCTATTAAGTCTAACAACACATATTCTAACTCAAAACCAAAATCACCACAAGAAAAGTAACCTTAATCAACTTAAGCCGCCTCCTAATTAAGAACAAACACAATGTGAAATAAAATAACTTAATGGAAAACTTAAGACTCAAAACACACTCTCTGTAGACTTAGATCTATCCTAGAACTGAAAAATATTTAGCCAAGAGGGAACTAAATCTATCAACTTAACCTTGAACCTCAACGATACCCATATAACTGTAATGCCACTCACGTCCAATCAACATACTCAAAAAGCTAGTGAAGCCAAATGATTCGAGTTGGATCGTTATATTATTTGCCATCCATTTTGATGTTTTCAAAGTGGAAACATTGGAGGAATTGGCTCATAGGACTACTTTTATCAGTGAGTCTTAGTTTGGTGAATTAGGTTCTAAAACCATTCAAAATCAGTTTGAGGTATTAAATGACATTTTTTTGGAGATAAAACATTGTCTCAAAGACAACGCCCCCAAGGTTATTATACACGCAGATACATTATCAACGATGCAATAAATACCTCAAAGAGAGTTTGTAAACAAAATTGATGTCACCTGGAAGTTGAATTTCCTTTTTTGACCACCATGATTCAAGAGAATGATACGTCAACCCCCATTATTTATGGAAAATGGATTAACCACGTGATCATGATGAAGAAGACTCTAGAAAAGTAAATATTGTAACTCTAGTTAAGAATTGAAGGAGTCAAACTTAACTAATAGTAGCTTATCGGGCTATGTTACAACCAAGGCAATAGGAGGAAAAGGGATTTGATTCTATTGGAGTGCACTTTGTTCCATAAATGAGTAGAGTGATGAAAAGTGGATAGAAAGAGAGCAAACAGAGAGGGTTTGTGTACTATAACAACCCATGGGCCACAAAACTCGCTCTTTTGTAGTTGCATCCATTTCCATTCAGAGAAAGAGAGAGCATAACACCCTGACCTTCCAGTTGGATTTTCTCTTATAAGGGTTTTTCAGATTATATATTATGTTAATTATGGTTTGTGTGTTTTATTTATTTGTTCTCTATTTTCCATATTTCATCTATTGCATGAAAAATCATAACACGGTAATCAAGGAAAATTCGGAAATCAAAGGAAAAATTAAGCCTCACAGTGTAGATTTCAGATTTTCAAATATATTTTAGTATATCTACTGTGACGCATTGCCTAGTGGAATATCCACAATAATTTACGAATCATATTGGTATTAGAGTAGGTGTCTTTGGGTATTTTGTGGGAAGTTGCAAGGGATAAAGATTGATTTAGGAAGAAAGTCATAAAATCCCAACCATGGTTGATAAATCTGTTAATAACCCTCGAGATGCAACAAAGGAGAGGTTCTCAAGGCTAGAAGAACATGTCACAACTATCAATCATAACATGAATCTCCTTATGGTGGCTCTGTGAACAAGTTGGGAATCAGAGAAGATGGAGATTCCCAACTCAAAGGTTAAATCATAGGGGAAATCGGGGGATTAGGAAGAACCATAGAGTGAGTTTGAGAAAGAATATGAAAAGTTACAACCCAATTCGAGTGTCATGAACCATTCACGATCCCTCTTTAAGATGGAAGTGAAGATTGACATTAAGCCATATCAAGGTGATATTTACGCTTTGAAGTTAAATCATTAGTTGCAATAGCTAGAGGTTTATTTAAGTGTTCACCAAATATGGAAGAACACAAAAAAACCATTTGCTTATTTGAAATTAGAGGGTCATGGCCTAACCTGGGGGAAAGCCACACAAAAATCCTGAGACTGGAGGGAGATCCTCTAGTGAGTAAGTGGGAGGATTTCAAAACTCTCTTAAAGTTGTAGTTATACCCTATCGGGTATGTAGAGGATAGGTGGGTCTAGTGGCATTACTTTAGGTAGAGAGATGGGCAGATGGTACAATAGTACACCACGAGATTTAGGAAGATGGCAATAATTCTAAATATCTCCCAAAGAACCCATATGTACTCCTCAAGGATCTGGGAAGTCTACAAAACCATCTACGGAAGCAAGTGATGTTGTTCAAACCCATAAGGGTGGATGAGGCTTATTTATAAGAACAATACCCAAAGAACATAGGCTAGAAGAAAGGGCAAGCAAGCAGGTTAAAGCAAAAGGAGCAACATGAAGCTTCCAAGGAGGGGAAAGTGGAAAGGGGAAAAAGACAAAAAAGCAACAATCACAACACACCAGTGCAAAGATCCTAGCATCCATTATAACATTGATGGCCAAAGGTGTTGGAAGTTGCGTCCAGAGCTTAACCCGAAGAATGGAAAGAAAGATGTTGAGAAAAATAATCTCATGGCCATAGATTCAAGTAATCATGTAGAAAGCAGTGTGGAAATGGATGAGAAGAATATATTCATATCAATGCAAAAGGGAGTGAATCTAAGTAGCCTTTAGCAACAAGAAAAGAAGGTGGTGTTGAGGTAAATCCCCTCTGCGGACAGAGGCGATCCCTACTAGCCCAGCAAGGGTCTAGCAACAATCACGAAATGTTACGACGCAAGTTCCTAGTTACGAATGAAAAGACCAAAGATGGAGGCCTACCTGGAATCCAATGCTACGATCTGAAGAAGAGAGCGTTCCCATTCCTCAGCCTCGGCAGATCACGATCCTCCACGATCTCCGCGGATGGATACCTGCACGTGCAAGAAACAAACAGATACGAGCATAAAATCCGGCATACGCAACTAAATATCAGTCAGAAATGACACTACTCATATTAACATAATCGAAAACAGAGTGGAACCATAATCGTAATCATTCATTAAATAACGATCGAAAGAGATTACAACCAATGTTCTGACGTCGTGGTCTCCTTCGGATGGGTCTCTAGTCGTTCACGTCTCGCAAAGCTCGCCAGGGAAAGGGAAAACCTCTCCAGAGTCTCTCGACGATAGTCTCCTTACTTGAGTCGGCCTTAAGGGAAGAAAGAGGGCTCTTACAGCACAAAGGCTCTTAGGAATTTGGAGATTCAAAGCTTAGGCACTTCAAGACTAGCTTGCAATGGAATTGA
This sequence comes from Pinus albicaulis, assembly GCA_034641835.2. Lineage (NCBI taxonomy): Eukaryota > Viridiplantae > Streptophyta > Pinopsida > Pinales > Pinaceae > Pinus > Pinus albicaulis. The sequence goes on along the minus strand of JAXQQM020068030.1, from coordinate 55,496 downwards.
GCAGGCTTTTATAGATGGGGAAGGAGGGAGTTGGGATCCCTATTATTGTGGGATTGGCCCTATCAACAAGGAAGGTTCCATGGGAGGTGGCAAACCACTTCCCTTCCATATAACTCCCGCAGCCAAACCTCCCAACTTAAGATAGGCAATGGTTTTTGAATTTGTTGAAACACAACTTCCGCCATCTTTATTTAAAAAACACTCCTTAAATTGGGCGAGCGTGACTACGCTGCAGGACGAGCGCCGGTTAGCGGCCTCTTTGTAGGATTTTCCCCATTGGCGCAGTGATGGTATGCCCCGCGCCAATGCAAAGGAGATGTTTTCATGATTTTTTGCGGGGGAGATGTCTTTAGGGCAATTGAAGCTCATGCTTAGGGAATGCATTGATGATGTTTTCAAGGCATGACAATGTTCTGGGTCACAAATGGGTCAAATGCATTATGCGGGACGGGGAATGGTAGGGACGGTGACAAATTACTACATAACAGATGCCCCCTAAAGTATGAGGCCCGAGAGAGAGAGGGGTGAAATTCTTTACGAGAACATGTTCAACTGAAGGCCCGCCGTCGGAAAACCTGCGCAGAAAAATACAACTGATATCTCAAGTACATGATGTATGTGTGGTATGGCCGCAGCCATCCGAAACAGAGTTCACTATAATCCGGATCCAGGGTATGGGCACAGCCATCCAGCGAGGATCAAATAAATAGACTTAGGTATGGTCGCAGCCATCCAATCAATGAGTCATATACATAATGATAATAATCCACAATCATAGCCTGGATTACAACAGACACAATCCAAGGTCTCGCGCTCCATCTCGACCCAAACAAAGTACAAGTTCGAGCATGTGAATATGTGAGCTTAAGTTGAACATGCAGGAACATCGTCTGATTACCAGCCAATGATGAAAGCTGTTAACAGATGCGAGAGGAACCACAAATAATGACAATGGCCCTCAAGGTACTACAGGTACAATCTACGGCGTGTGAATCAATGAGTTGGCGTAAAACACCCGCAGAATCACTCGATCGGAGGCCAATGATGAAAACCTCACGTCGAATGCGACGAACCTGCCATTGAGGCATGCAGGCTCCAAGGTACCATAAAGGAGTCTCTAGATCAACTTCTTGGATAATGAGTTGAAGTCGACAGGAAGTGACCTTGATCGAAGGTGGGCCATAATGTTTCCCACATCATCGACACGAGACAGAGGAACATGATGTTTTTGTTGTGAATCAGGATCATATGAGAATCAGAGGAAGGTTGATATTTGCAGAGGTCAACTTCTCTTGAACATATAACGACACAAATAGTGGTTTTGGCAGTATTTGACATCAACGGATCAGAGGTCATGGTGACGAGGCAATGAGCAGAGGAGAGGTCAAAAAGGATTATCCAAACCCACGGAGGCAAGTGAAAAGAAACGAGATGAGATTTCCCCAACCCGACACGAATGCATACAAGTGCCATGTTCAAGAGTGACATACTGCCGACGACAATGATGATGGTTCCATTTTTCCCCCACCATTTCTGGCGAGTACCCCAATTATTTTTGATAACAAGCTTGAAGGGGATAGCATATGCTTGCAATATAAGTCTGCCCTTCGGGCGAATCCATCCTAGTGCATTTAACGAGTCCTAGGAAGGAGGAACTCGGAGAACGTCATTTTGACTAGATCCGATGTCATCAGGGTTTAACGAGTCTGACAAAGGAAGAACTCGGCGTCTTTTCATGTTTAGAGAGTTTGAAAAGACAGCGGAAAAGAAAACTCCACAGGTCCCTTTTCGTAAATAGTTCCCCAGATCCGAAAAGGTAGAAAACAATATCCGGGAAAACCTCCTAGTCGCGATAGGATAGGGTATTCCTTTTTCGTAATCAATCCATCCCAGCCCGAAAAAGGGTTAAACTTATACTGGGTGAATGTCGATTCGTGTCCATTTTAACGAGATCGAAATGACAAGGGCCTCGGCAATCTTTTCATGTTTAGAGAGTCAGAAAAGAGCTGAAAGATGACTCCAAAGTGACTTTTTCGTGTATTTACCGAGTCCGAAAAAGTATAAAATACAACTCGTCTTCATCGTCTAAAGTCGCAAAACCTGCTGCTGCACATACCAAGCAAGCGTAAAACCCATTTTCGACATAACATATTAAAATATTTGATAAAAATGACTTTTTACAACTCATTTTATGTCAAAAAGTTATAAATATGCCAAATTGGTAAAAATGAAATTACATTTACTATTTACCTCGGTAAAAAGCAACAGTGATCCATTTGGAGCAGAAACTTCTGACGGCGATTGCGACAGATCCGGTTGACCATTTAGTTTCTCGTCTGCTACAGGTAAGAGGCGCTCCCTTGCTCTACATTTTCATCCATTTTTTAATAGTTTTCCCTTGTAAATCAGTTCTATGTGGCCACTTTTGAAATTTTAGGGCCGCGCTCATTGGCGCGGGTATCGGGCACGGACCCGCGCCAATGGGCTCTTTTATACAAAGGGCTCGCGCCACGTGGCGCGACTGTTCACAAAACAGCCGCGCCAGCGGCCGAACCTAAAATTCCGCCTAAAAAATCGATATTTAAACCAAATTGCATGGAATTTGAGGCCTACCAGAGATCTAACTAAGGGTTTATGACCATATGAATGCAGGTAATCAAGCAAAATGGCGATTGAATGGAAAGAACGAGAGCATGGAGAAGAGGATGAACAGGCCATCCAAAGTGAGGCTTGCATGAATGCCCTCAGAAACTGTGGGCTGAAGAAGTTCTTCCTTACACCCTGTCTACGAGCTCAGCCCGAGCTCCTCCAGTATTTGATCAGTATTTGGGATGAACATGAACAAGTGTTCAGGTTACGAGATCAGGTATTAGAGCTGGAGGTTTCTGATGTTTATTTTATCACCGGATTGTCCCGCAGAGGTCCGATCCCTGTCTTGACTGGAAGCAGACCATCTGGGGAGAAGATGGAAGAAGTGATGGCACGAGTGTGCCGAGGAGCACAAATGGGATCGGGAAGCAAGAAGGTGGATATCCACACTATCCCTGATCTGGCATTGAGAGTTTTCCTACATACCATCACGCGGGCTGCAGGGTCGCAGGCACCGCACGAGGCCACAAAGGCCCAACTCCTGCTGGCCTCAGAATGCATGAGTCCCTTACTGTTTGACTGGGCAACAGCAGTAACAATAAATATGAAAAGGCAGCTCACAAAATGAAAACAAGCTAAACTGAAACAGTTTGGCTATGGTTCCATCCTGGTATCGTTCATTCTGGAACGCTTACCAATCTTCCAGGGCCAAGGGGCCTCAGTAGCAGATCCGATACCATGAGAGCCAAGAATGGCTCGCTGGGCAGCACTAATGCCCAGAGCTAGAGGCCGGAGTTCTTTAGGTGGTTACGGCGCCAGCTGATTGTAGTGGAGGATTGGCCATATGCAGGAACTGACTTCACCGGAGACCCAGATCTCCCACTGCCAGAAGGAGATGACTGGGACGAGGAGTTGGGTAAGACCTCATGTTTTTGATTTTTGATTTTTTATGTTTTTTTTGTTAATACACATTCATCTTAACACATTTTATATATGTATGTAGATGTGGGACCTGAGAGACCAACTGGGATGTCTCCAATCTCACGGAGGACTCAACTCGCCCCTGATCCTCAGGGAGAGGGCACCGGAGGAGAGGAGTTGATCCAGAATCTCGAGGGCATTGCCCGAGGGATCCCGGACTATGCTCGGCTGGCGGACGTACCGATGGCATACCAGCGTCACACGGTGGGAGTTCCAAGTCGGATCCACCGAATCCTGAGATGCTTAGTGCGTGCAGTCACATGCTATCATGAGCACCATGCGGATTAGCTCTTAGGATTTATACCACACCTATTTTTTGAGAGACGTATCGTCTCCGGATGTACTTAAGACGATTATGTATATTTTGACTTTATGTGACACACTCTATGTAAACATTTCGATATCTATATATATATGCATATCTATTTCTGGATGGATCTTTCTTTACATGTGATGATGATTTATAAATTGCGCAAATGTCTGTCTAATACCAAATTTTCTACTGCATCTGTTAGTGTATTCAAATGCCTGGGTATATGATGATATGTAATGTAGTCAAAATTTCTTTCCAGTAATCGAATACGCAGATACAGACGTAAGATGGACGGGTTCCTTACCGAATAGTGTCCGTTCAGTTGTAACACCACAAGTTGCGAATCTAGATACACGAGCAATTCATGGATACCAAGGTTTACTGCCTCGGTTAATAATTCTAACACAGCACTATATTCCGCGATGTTGTTCGTGGTACGTCCTAGACACACTCCTTGCAGGTTGACCAACTCACCAGCAGGATCATAGATTACCCAGGCTGCTGAAGACAGATTCCTGGTACTACGGGAGGCACCATCCGCGAAACCAACAAATGGATGAATAGACATCTGCACAACCAGGAAGACCCGATCAGCAGAAAGATGTTTACAAAGCACACCACACTATACATGCACACAAATGAAAATCACACACCTATGTACACACACCACACCAAGAAATCACTTCAGGCATAGTACCTTTTGAGGTACAACCCATTTCTGGGTTGTGCCAGCGGAACTCCTTCATAATCTATAAGCTCGTAGGCCCCGTTTTTCAAAACGCGTTTTACTATATAGGGCCCATGCCACATAGGCTGGAACTTACCGGCTCCAAGCTTGTCATGTGCTTGATCGTACAGGAGGACGAGGTCTCCTTCAATAAAGGAACAAGGAGAAACAGATTGATCAAAATGAGTTTTGACCCTCTTCTTTTGTGCTTCGATAACCAAAGCAGCCAGACGACGGGTTTCATCTAACCGTTCCAGATATAGAAGACGTTCTTCCTCAGCAGAAGTGTTAGGTAGAAGTTCCACAGCTAATTTCAATGAAGGAATCTCGCATTCAACCGGAAGAGTTGCTTCCAGACCATACACCAATTGAAATGGTGTGAACCCAGTTGCACTCTTTGCAGATGTTCGGTATGCCCAGAGAGCTGAGAATAGTTGGAGATGCCAATTGGATTTGTGAATACCAACCGTTCGCTGAAGCATAGTGACCAAAACCTTGTTCACTGCTTCAACCTGACCATTCGCTTGAGGGTAATATGGTGTCGAGCTGTCGTGACGCAAGCCCAACGTTGAAGTCAGCTCTGCCATCATATAATCTCGGAAATGAGTACCGTGATCAGTGACGATGGCTTGAGGAACCCCGAACCGTGCAATAACGTGGTTGAATATAAATTGAGCAGCCGTTTTCCCGTCAGCAGCTAGTGTAGGCATCGCCTCGGCCCACTTAGTGAAGTAGTCGACGGCGACAATGATATACGCATGCCCCCCGGCTGAGTGAGGGTTACACGTCATAAAATCCACGCCCCATTTCGCAAAAGGGCCGACGGTAATAACGGGATGCAATGGCAACGGCGGCGCGCGCATCTTGCGCTGAAAAATCTGGCATGGATGACATTTACGGACTGCATTGATACAATCCTTGAATATGGAAGGCCAGAAATAACCTGCCCGCAGAATCTTCTGGGCAGTAGCATACCCAGACATATGCCCACCACAGGCGCCACTGTGACAGTCATTTAAGACTTTCTCAGCCTCTTCTAAGGTAAGGCATCGTCGGAGCACCGAATCTACTCCAATACGATATAAGGTATCTCCTACTATACGGTAGGGTTGGGACTGGTGCCGAATCCGACGGCGGGCAGCTTTATCCAACTCAGACCGAAATGTCGCGGTCTGAAGATACACTATTATGTCACCGTACCAAGGATCACGAGTACTGATGAGGAAAAGCGTTTCGTCCGGTATATGGTCTTCAGAGTGTGAGGGAGCAGAGTCTGTAGGGAGAGAACATATCAAATCCGCGAAGACCAGTGATTTAGTTGACTTAGCAGTAGTGAACTCCAAGTCAAACTCCTGCAGGATCACAATCCATTTGGAGTACTTGCCCCCCAGTAATTGTCTAGAGAGAATATACGTCATAGGGTTGCAGTTTGAAACCACTGTTATTGTACGCAAAAGGATGTAATGGCGAAAGCATTGTACAGCGTGTACTGCTGCTAATGCCAACTTCTCGACATGAGCATAGCGCGTTTCCGGGTCAAGAAGGTTCCGTGACAAGTAATAAACAACATGTTCATCACCGTCATCGTCATCCTGCACCAAGACCATGGCTATGGTGCTAAATGCGACGGCTAGATATAAAGTGAAGTCGCGGTGGTAGTCCGGAGGACGAAGCAACGGAGCATTGACAAGCAACGTCTTCAGCTTCTCAAAGGATTCCTGAGCAATTTCGTCCCAATGAAAGGGAACGTTCTGCTTTAACAAACAAGTGAATCCTTTGGCCACCTCGGCATAATTCGGGATAAAGCGCCGAAGAAAGTTCGCTTTCCCTTGCAGACTCTGTAACTGATACAGGGAGGAGGGTGATGGGAGATTTACGATGGCCTCAACCTTTAGAGGGTCAAGGCGAATTCCGTCTTTCGAGACTATGAATCCTAAAAGACGGCCAGAATCAACGCAGAAGACGCATTTATGAGGATTGAGCCTGATATTGTAGCGCCTGCAACGAAGAAAGATCTGGCGGAGATGCTCAGGATGGTCCTCTCGCTTACCCAAATGGGCTGGCAAGTCGTCCAGATAAGGCTGAATGTATGGCGAATGTCATGAAAAGCGTATGACATCGCATGCTGAAAAGTGGCTCCAGCGTTTTTCAAGCCGAACGGGAGTTTTTTATACGTGAAAGTACCCCACGGACAGATGAATGTGGTCTTGTGTTGATCCTCAGGTGCAATATTGATTTGGTTATATCCTGAGAAACCGTCCATTAAGGAATAGATCTCACTCCCGGCACATTCGTCGATGATCTGGTCGATAAACAGAGTGGGATAATTATCCTTTGGACAGGCGCGATTGATGTCGCGATAATCCACACAGACTCGAATTGTACCCTGCTTTTTATCGACAGGGACAATGTTAGACACCCATTCTGTAAGGGGGATGGGATAAATAAAACCCGCGTTCAGAAGTTTTTCAACTTCTGCCTTGATAGCGGCGGCTTTCCGAGGATGCATGGGACGTAAGTGTTGGCGCACGGGTTTCGCACCTGGATAGGTTGGAATCTCGTGCACTACAATACTAGGGTCAATCCCCGGCATTTCCTCGTAAGACCATGCGAAAACATCTCTGAATTATTTGAAAAGCTCAGTATAGACTTGAATCTCATCGGGAGAACAAGTCACACCCACATGAATATTCTCAACAATCCCCGGTTTAACGGAGATGTTGATCGGGATGGTTTGAGTAATGTTACTCAGGTTACCCTCCGAAAAAACCTCATGCGTCAAAATGGGCGTTTGAAGAGGAGGGGTAGGAACCTGAGTAGCATAATGCTCCAGACAGTCAGTCATTGCCCCCAAGCTAGGCATAAAAGAGGAGCGATGATGTCCATCGCCCCAAGGCAGCTCCTCAAGAGACATAGTTTCAATAATGGCCTCATCGGAAGGAAAAGTCTCTTTGAGAGGATCAGGTGAATCAGCCTGACCAAGCCAGGGGGATTGAGAGTAGACGTCGAGAGCCATGCTCAAAGGAGCATGCTGAGGAGGTGGAGGATCGGATGCAGCAACAATCTCACAGTAGTTGATCTCTACTGGCATTAAAGGCATGGATTCTCCAAACTCATATACCTGCTCAGGTGTAGGAATGAGCCAGGGGTCATCGGACCTGGACAACATGTTGACTTGAGCGGTATGCGGTGGTGGTGCGGGAAAGATACCCATGAGGACTGGGTCTTTGAAGAGACCAGGTCCTACACTGTCCGGGGGATTCGGAATTTGATCCACGTATGGCACGTTGTTCTCAGAGTTAGAGGTGAAAAATGACAACTGATCCACCGTGAAAATCTTACCCTCGTGAGGGAACTTAATGAATCGAAAGACGGTGGACGGCACGCAAAGCATGGCATGGGTCTAGCTGCGGCCAAGAAGTATATTGTAGTTGAGTTTAGCGTCAACCACTTCCACTTCTACGTTGACAGTTTTTCCCTGTAATGTGATCGCGAGACTCTCGAGAACGCCCAGGGGTTTAGATTCCCGACCATCAAATGCCTCAAGGGCATTGGGAGATGACGACAGGGCTGGAGAGCCGATGGCCTTCCAGCAAGCAGAGGACATAACGCAGGTAGATGCACCCTCATCCACGACGGCCCTATGAATGTTCAGACCGTTAATCCCGACTTGAATAACCAGAGCGATTTGATATGGAAGCCGGGGAGTGAAATTCTCTAGATCGAAGGTGAGAAGACTCGAGTCGGCGGGATCAATGCCCCCGATCGCAGACAGTAAAGCCTTCGGGTGCGAGACCTTTGAGGAGCTTCTAGCGCGGTGCTGACGGCGCCTATGCCAAATCTCAACAATCTTTGTAATGTTGAGCGGCACGAGGAGCATTTGGATTATAAGAAGATCTTCGAAGGACACCTTTGGGAGGTGGCTTCACGGCGGAGTTCGAGCTTCTCGATTTCCAACGGACCGGAGGCAGTGGGGAGAGGCGGCCCATCATGGCGCATTCCGGGTCACTGTGCGATTCGTTGTAATCCTTCGATCGTGTAGCGACAGAATAGAGTGCAACACTCGTGACCATGAAAACACATGAGACCAGTGGAGTCGCCAAATTGTTGAGGAGGTAAATCCCCTCTGCGGACAGAGGCGATCCCTACTAGCCCAGCAGGGGTCTAGCAACAATCACGAAATGTTACAACGCAAGTTCCTAGTTACGAATGAAAAGACCAAAGATGGAGGCCTACCTGGAATCCAATGCTACAATCTGAAGAAGAGAGCGTTCCCGTTCCTCAGCCTCGGCAGATCACGATCCTCCACGATCTCCGCGGATGGACACCTGCACATGCAAGAAACAAATAGATACAAGCATAAAATCCAGCATACGCAACTAAATATCAGTCAAAAAGGATACTACTCATATTAACATAATCGAAAACAGAGTGGAACCATAATCGTAATCATTCATTAAATAACAATCGAAAGAGATTACAACCAAAGTTCTGACATCGTGGTCTCCTTCGGATGGGTCTCCAGTCGTTCACGTCTCGCAAAGCTCGCCAGGGAAAGGGCAAACCTCTCCTGAGTCTCTCGACAATAGTCTCCTTACTTGAGTCGGCCTTAAGGGAAGAAATAGGGCTCTTACAGCACAAAGGCTCTTGGGAATTTGGAGATTCAAAGCTTAGGCACTTCAAGACTAGCTTGCCATGGAATTGAGTAGGCTTTTATAGATGGGGAAGGAGGGAGTTAGGATCCCTATTATTGTGGGATTGGCCCTATCAACAAGGAATGTTCCATGGGAGGTGGCAAACCACTTCCCTTCCATGGAACTCCCGCAGCCAAACCTCCCAACTCAAGATAGGCAATGGTTTCTGAGTTTGTTGAAACACAACTTTCGCCATCTTTATTTAAAAAACACTCCTTAAATTGGCTGGCACGACTGCTGCTCTGGGACAGAGCGCCAGTTGGCGCGGCCTCTTTGTAGGATTTTCCCCATTGGCGCGAGTGATGAACTGTCTGCCCGCGCCAATGCAAAAAGAGATGTTTTCATGATTTTTTGCAAGGAGATGTCTTTAGGGAAATTGAAGCTCATGCTTAGAGGAATGCATTGATGATGTTTTCAAGGCATGACAATGTTCACAGGTCACAAAATGGGTCCTCCATTGTGCGGGACGGGGAATGGTAAGGACGGTGACAAATTACTATGAACAAGGAAATGACTAGACTCTTCTATATAAAAATACAAGTCAAGAAGACAAAAATTAATGCTTTATTCGACTCGGGATCAAAAGAAAATTTCATAGCAACAAATCTGGTCAAGAAAATGGGACTGGAGACTCATGACCATCCTAGCCCATATACATTAGAATGGGTCAACATGGAGGCAGAGATAAAGGTAAACAAACAATGCATAATCAAGTTTGATATTAGTCTTTATTTTATTGATGAATTAGAGTTGGATGCAGTTCCACATGATGTATGTAAAGGTGGAGTTGTATTTGGGAGTCCCTATATGTACATGCAAGATATGATATTCATACGAAGAGCTAACTAGTATCACCTCATCAAGGATGGAAAATCATTCATCATCAGCGCGCACAAGTGAAAGTCAAAGATCTCGCTCGTAAGTGCCAACCAAGACAAAAATTTGATAAGTTCTAGAAAAAATAATATTTTGTTATTTAAAAGAAAAAATCAATTTGTAGAAGAGTACATGAGAGCTAATTCATCCCTAGAGGGGTGTGCAAAGGAATAGAAATAACAACTAGAAGAATTGTTACATCCATATAGGGGTGTGTTCCTGGACGTTAAAGGGTTACCACCCAAGAGGAAAGTGGAGCATGAAATCTAGCTATTGCGGACTCTCCATTGTCAAACATTGGGTTATACAGGCAACACATTATAGAGAAAATCAATGTGAAGAAGCAGTTGCAACAACTACTAGAACAAGTAGTTATTCGACCAGGTACCTCACCATGTGGGTCAACCAATATAATTGTCCCTACAAAGAATGGGACTTGGCAGATGTGCATTGCTTACAGGGTGTTAAAGAAATTTACACTCAATAACAACTATCCTTTGCCCACGATAGATGATCTATTGGATTCGCCATAGCAAGAAAAATACTTCACCAAGATGGACTTAAAGTAAGGGAATCACCATGTTTGAGTCAAAGAAGATAATACCTAGAAGATTGCCTTCAAAACTAAACAAGGTTTGTATGTGGTTAGTTATCTCATTTGGCCTATGTAATGCACTAGCTACACTCATGAGGTGTTATGAAACCAGCTCCAAAAATAGAGGAAAAGAGAGATCAACGCCTTATAAATCAACCACTTCAAGTGGGCAACCTCCAATACATTACATAAATGAACAATTCCTGGATGATACAAATGAAAAAACCTCCTTTCTATATATAGGATTCCATGGGGTCACAATATAATCCTAGCCGACCTAACAATAATAATGTAAGGGCACAATAATAACAATATGGGGGTTACAGGGGTACAAAAATAACAATAAGGGGGCTACACTAACAACAATAAAGGACTACACTAGTAATATAGGGACCTAACATGCCCCTCTCCTTCAAACAAGTGTTGTCCTCAACGCTTGATTATTTCTTGATGCTTCTGTATAAAATTCTCATCCTCCCGTGTGGAATATTCTATAGGAAAGTTCTTCCACTTGCTGAGATACTCTGAAATTGATCTTACTTGTCGAGTTCTTGTTTCTATGACTGCTTTAGAACTTCTTTCAATGTGATGTTGATCTTCTTGTTGTTTCATTTTATTCTGCACCAAAGTTAGGTTATCCTTTGAGAGTTGGAGAGCTTATTGTTGATGCTCGATGTGATCTTCCACTACTTCTTTATCCATATTATATTTCATTTGATCCTTCAAACCGTCGAACTTAGCCTTCATTTTTTCTTTTAAACCATCTATGTCATCTTTGATTTCTCTTTGTAAGATCGAAGCAATTGGTACCGTAATTTTGATATCTCATACTACAATTATTCCTCTACATGCGTCATTGTATAGCTTTCTGGGGGCTTAATGGGTATGGAATTATTTTTTGGAGGCATTATAGAACCCAATACTAATAAAAATTCTTCAATGTGCCCTTGGAATCACTTCAAACTACTTTTTCAAACAAACGTTATGCAATTTTAAAAAACAAATACACACATTTTTCTTGCTTTTCAGCAGCTCAATATTGAAACTGAATTATCTATATTATTTTGGATCTTCAATATCTAAAATTTGGTTCTGTAGTAGCCCTCTATATCTTCTTTCGAATGCCACAGGTCTGAACTAATTTGGATTTTTCAAGAAGAATTTATGCCCAATCTCTCACATTGACCTAATTATGGACCGATTCAGTAGAGCGAACTTGTACGATGTTCCATGTGTCACTGTTTCTTCCTTCGGCTCTGAAATTGATACACAAAAAATGACAGTCCATGTACTTGTGACCACTTTTTACGGAATTCCAATCTGAAGCTCAGAGAGAGAGTTATGACGATTTTCCCACGGTCACCTCGTTGCGATGAAATTCGGGAGCCTGGAAAAACCCTAAATTCCACATATCATATCTCCAAAAATGTTGTGAACCAAGATCTGGATTTTTCACACGAAGTTCCTCAGGATTTCGGCTTCACGTGATAAAAAATTCAGCTTCTGAACCTTCGTATAAAAAAATTTATAGCGAAGATTTCATGATGACTATTTTTAAATCAAATTCAAGAGCCTGAAAAAACCCTAACTTCCACATATCAGATCTCCACAAATATTGTGAACCAAGATCTACAATTTTTACACAAAGTACCTTGTGATTTCGGCGTTGTGTGATAAAAATTTCAGCTTTTGAATGTTCGTAAAAAATAAAAAATAAATAAATAAATAAAAAATTATAGTGAAAATTCCACGATGACCTGTTTGGAGCAATGAAACCCTAGAATCCAAAGCTCTCATACCAAATGTTATGAAACCAACTCCAAAAATAGAAGAAAAGAGAGATCAACGCCTTAGAAATCAGCCACTTTGAGGGGGAAACCTCCATTACATTACATAAATGAACAAAGGGACGATGATACAAGGACAAACCTTACCTCCTTCTTAAGGTACATACCGTATCATGGGGTCACAATATAATCCTAGCTGACCTAACAATAATAATGTAAGGGCACAATAATAACAATATGGGGGTTACAGGGGTACAAAAATAACAATAAGGGGGGCTACACTAACATAATAAGGGACTACACTAGTAATATAGGGACCTAACATGAGGTTAATGAATGATATATTATTTTGAAAAATGTAACTAGGCTCTGTCTTCATAATGACTTGTAATTATGAATTTTTGTAATGAAGAAGACAAAGATAATAAAATGTATTTTGTAATACTTGCTTCATGGATTTCATGAGAAAGAAGTTTTTATAGGTCAAACACTTATTCTTGATGTCTTAGGGATTTGTCATCTTGTCATAAATATATAATTTTAGAGTCATGTATATGAAGAGGTGTTACACATGTAGATACAATTCATTGATGTAACTATATGCCTCCAAGACCATGTCTAATATGCTCCTCAAGTTGGCTTGAAAATGATGAATATTCTCCTTGTTAAAGTCGGCCTCAAAAACAGAGATTGCACACCCTAGTCAGCTCAAAGTGGAGACACGCCTATTCATAGGTCATGTCGGCTTATTATTGGTGGAGACAACTATATAAAGAAACCTCAAAACAGAAGTTTTTTGTAATAGAAGTTCGGATCAGTTTCTCCGATGAAGTGCGAAGATAAAGGTTTGATGAAATGCGAAGATAAGGGTTTGATGTAATGTGCGTAGAAGGGTCTATTGTAATGCGAAGTTGGAATGACGTGTTGTAGTGTGAAGTAACTCACATGCCTCTGAAATAGAAGGTGTGGATTACAGTGTATAAGCAAAGGATAATACAGTGAAGTGCTAAGGGATATACAACAAGAAGGAAAGTCTATACAATTAGTGCGAGAAGGGTCTCATGCCTTCGAACTAGGGCTAGGGTTGTCATTAAGGATAGGAGGGTGTTGAAAGAAGACCGAAGGAAGGAGATCCTTGAATCAAAATAGAAGACTGTTGGAGACCGAAAAGATTGTGTCAAAGAGCTAAGAAATATAGAGACCGATATTCTCTAGTAACAGTGTTGGACAATGCAAGAAAGGGAGGACAGAATTGAGAAGACCAAGGAGATAAAAGAAGAGCAATGACAAGGTCTTGGAGTCATACTAAAGTCAAGGGTCTAGGTCATGGTAATGGTACTTGTCAATTGAAGTTCTATAAGAAGAATTACTTGTGGGTTTTCCTCTCCAAGAGCGAGAGGTTTTGGCAATGACTTGAAGAGCCTAAACTTTGTGTCTCTTTTGTTTTGATAATTGACGCAAGACATAATAACCTAACCAAGATAAGATCTAAGAGAAAGAAGCATAATAAGTATAACACAATTAGTTATCAAGTAAGAGAATTGGATTAAACACTACCCTACCAAATTCTCAACATTGTTTCATAGCTATGGTGACAGTCAAAGAAGGGAATCTAAGAGGCACTTAAGGATTAAATCACAGTCAACAATTCATCTAAGAGGCACTCAAGAAGGAACTCAGTAATCATAGAATTTCACAGGTTCAAATCTCCTCTGAAATTTCGATGAAGAAGTGTAGATAATAGTTCGGCGAGATCTTTGTTTTGTATGGGTAAGACAAAGATAAAATCAGATATTTGGAATAGTAAAAGGGTTTGGATTATTTCAGAAAATAATCACTGTCAACAACTCAAATATCCTTCAAATAGAGAACAATGATGAGTCATTAAAGTGAAGGGATAGTGAGGGCTTACATCTGAGATAATCTCGAAGTATTATTCTCGGATACCTTTGTATGTCTCTGGTATCCCTACTATTTCCTGGTGATCGCTATCGTGCTGATCAAGTTCATATAAGGGTTCATACAAGCTACGGTTCAATGATATGATGAAGACCATAGATCTCGTAGATTCCGGCCAATATGACTAAAAATGAGATATAACCACAAAAAGTCTAGAAGATATCTACAAGGTAAGGTAGCTCAAGTATAGAGAAGCATTTATGATCTACATTCATTCTCTACCAAAGAAGTCAAAGTATCTTGAAGACAATAAGACATTATCAACTTCAAAAGCTATAAGGTGCTCATATCATTACAAAGAAGGGATCTCATTCTTATCCTTGAACAATATCATCCAAGAAAGCATCATTACATCTTCTTCAACCACTGTCAACAAAGGTGAAGATTTCATCTTCTGGCATGTCAAGTAAATATCTTTTATTCTACAATCAAATTCGGTAAAATGAAATCATGCTTTCAAGGAGATCTATAAGCTGGATGGGTCATTGAAGTTTCTATTAGAAAATTATATATTACAGAGTAATAGAACACATAAAATATATATGGAAACACAAAGACATAAAACATATAAAACCAAAGAGACACAGATATACGTGGTTCACCCAATTTGGGCTACGTCCACCCCGAACAACCAATCCTTCCTTTCTATTATCCAGCAAAATAAAGAGACACAACCTACAACAGATCCACTGTAATATCCTTTGTTATCTATCACAGTCTCTCTTTTTGTTTCTCACTCTGAGAATACACATACAATACACCGCTGCAATTAAAATGCTCTCATACAAAATGAGGGGTTTCCTTCTAGGGCAAAAAATCCTAAATTAAACATAACTTCTATCGTGAGATCATCCACCTAATGAACGGCCTAGAGAAATTACAATATTTTACAAGGAAATTTTACATCTATTTTAGCTTCAGGGGCGCTGCTCCCGAAACCCTTGGGGGGGGGACAAGTCCTCCACGCACCCCCCCCCCCCCTCATGGAGGGGTGTACAGTCTTCCTGGGGTATACATCCGACTAAAACAAAGATCTCTGAATCAGGATGAAAAAATCAAGCTCCACACCCAACAATCTCCCACTTAGAGACTGATTGTAGCAACTCATCTGATGCTTCATTTGTTGGACAATGACTCCACTTTGGACTTGGTTGTTTCTCATCTTCATCATCATACTTGAAGACCAATTGAAACTGAGCATAATCTCAGTTTCTCCTTGGTTACAACTTTTGTTAGCATATCTGTAGGATTCTAGCTAGCGTGTATCTTTTCTAGCTTCAACTATCCATCTTCCAACACTGACCGTATGAAATGGTACTTGAGTTTTATGTGTTTAGTCATGGAATGAAATGTTCAGTTCTTTGCAAGATGAATGGCACTTTGGTTGTCACTGTATAACATGCCCATATCATGCTTCTTACCCAATTCATCCATAAACCTTTGTAACCAAATCATTTCTTTACTAGCCTTTGTAGTAGCAACATACTCTGATTCTATTGTTGGAAGTGCAACAACACTTTGAATTTTTGAAACCCAACTGAAAAATTTTCCACCTACAATAAATACATACCTTGTAGTGCTGCTCATGTTATCTCTATCATCTGCCATATCTGCATCGACATATCCCTGTAGAGCAATGTTTGAACCACCAAAGCATAATGCTTGATTTGTGGTACCTCTCAAATATCTGAAAATCCATTTCCAATGTTCTTTTCCTGGATTGTTCATTTACCTACTTACAACTCCCACAACATGTGCAATATCAGGCTTTGTGCAGACCATTGCATACATTAAGCTTCCAACTGTTGATGCATATGGAACTTTAGACATATAATCCATTTCTTCTTGGGTCTCGGGGCACGTCTCCTTACTAAGTTTGAAATGGATAGCAAAAGGTGTACTAACTGGTTTTGCATTCTGCATATTAAATCTTTTCAACAACTTTTGTATGTACTCATTATGAGACAATGTTAATTTGTGATTTTTCGTGTCTTTAGTTATTCTCATACCAAGGATTTGTTTTGAAACTCTCAAATCCTTCATTGAAAATTAATTTGCCAATTTTCTTTTGAGCACATTTATTTCCTGCGTGTTAGACTCCGCAACAAGCATGTCATCTACATACAGTAACATTATAATATAGTTTCCATCAATTTTCTTTTTCAGATAAACAAAATGATCAGAGTGACATCTAGTATAACCTTGTTCAGACATAAACCTGTCAAAATTTAGATACCACTGCCTTGGAGCCTGTTTTAAGCCATGCAAGCTCTTCTTTAACCTGCACACTAATTTTTCCTTCCCTTTGACCTCATATCCTTGTGATTGTTGCATATAAATCTCTTCCTCCAAATATCCATGGAGAAATGTTGTCTTTACATCTAACTGTTCAAGATGCAAATCTTCCGCTGCTACAAGACTTAAAATAGTTCTGATTGAAGTCATTTTAACAACAGGAGAAAATATTTCATCAAAATCAATATCTTTCTTCTGTGCAAACCCCTTCACCACAATTCTATCTTTGTACCTTTGTTTTCCTCCATCTTCTTCCTCTAGCCTGTAAACCCATTTATTCTGCAATGTTGTTTTACTTGCAGGAAACCTGACTAAGTTCCAAGTCTAGTTATATATTAAGGAGTCCATCTCTTCTTTCATAGCTATCTCCCACTTCTTCCTGGTTTCAACCTGCATTGCTTCTTCATAACATTCGGGTTCACCAGAATCAGTCAACAATAAATAATCTAATGAAGGAGAGTATCGTTCAGGGGGTCTACTTATCCTAGTAGATCTTCTGACACCACTTGCAGGTGTTTGAGGTGCCTACTGTTGTTGTGGTGGTTGTTGATTATTGTTATTTTCAGGCACCTTTTCTTTTTGTGTGATCTCATTAAGAACTGTGTATTCTTTGTTTTCTTTTTCCTGTTTCTTTTCCTGCAACATATTCTTATACAAGACATTTTCATTGAATATTACATCTTTTCTCCTAATAATTTTGTAATTTTCATAATCATATAAGAAATAACCAAAATCATTAACACTATATCCAATAAAAGTACATTTAGTTGATTTTGCATCAAGCTTTGTTCTATTTTCTTTATTAATATGGACAAAGGCCTCACAACCAAAGGGCTTTAAAAAATAGTAGTTTACCTTTTTACATGTCCATGCCTCCTCTGGAATATCACCATCCAAGGAACTTGAAGGCCCTCTGTTTATTATATAAACAACAATATCTACAACATCTGCCCAAAATTGTAAAGGCAATCCTGCATGCAATCTCATGCACCTTCCATGCTCCATGATTGTTCTGTTCATCTTTTCTGACACACCGTTTTCTTGTGGTGTTCTTAGAACTGTCTTCTCTCTACGAATTCCATGCTCTGAACAGTACCTATCAAACTCTTTGTTGCAATATTCACCTCCATTGTCTGATCTCAGACACTTCAACTTCTTTCCTGTCTCAATCTCAACCAAAGCTTTCCATTTTTTGAAAGTATCAAATACATCAAATTTATTCTGAATACAATAAATCCAAGTTTTTCTAGTTGCATCATTTATAAAAGTAACATAATTATGACAGCGACTAAGAGATGATACCTGAGTAGGTCCCCATACATCTATATGCACAAGCTCTAATTTTTCGCTCTTCTTTTCTTTCTCAACTCTAAGAAATCTAAATCTATTCTGTTTTCCATAAATACAATTCTCACAGTAATCCAAATCAATATTCTTCAAACCTAACAACAAATTTCTTAAGTGAAGAATCTTCATCCCCTTCTCACTCATGTGTCTGAGCCTATGATGCCATAATGATGCATCTGCTCCTTTGGAATTTAAAGCATTAACAAAGTTAGAAATACCATTGCATAAATACAATGTACAACCTTTACTCCTTTTGCTATTACCAGGGCTCCTTTGGTGACCTTCCAAGTTTTATCTGTGAAAGTTGTTACACAACCTCCACCGCCTAACTGCCCTATTGAAATCAGATTTTTCTTCAGATCTGGAACATGCCTTACCTCATTTAATAATCATTGGTTTCCGTTATGTTGTTTTACAAGAACTTTACCCATTCCAACGATTTTACAGGGTTTATCATCACCCAGACGAACTTGTCCAAAATCCCCTTGAACATAGTCATGAAAATATTTCTTATCAGGTGTTGCTATAAGGAAAACACCCTCTAGCTGATGTTTTTGAGGAACCCCTTATAAAAATACACTAGACATCTGTTTCTAGTGGAGGTTCCTAGAGGAGGTTGGCGAGCGGAGTTTTTTGTGGACGTATTTCGTCTGGTGCTCTTATCACCGTAAAACACACCGATGCGTTCAACACGAGAAAGCATCAGTGCGATTAAAACATTGGCACACCAGACACCGTGTGCTCCGTACAACACCGGTACCTTACATATCTACTGCACCGGTGCTTCCGAAAACGTGCGCGAAAACATAAACCTCCCAGTGTGGAATAAAGAAAACGCACAGGGGCGCCCGTAAACCCTGCGCATCGGCAGATGATTAAATAAAAAAATTTATGGCCAAAAAACCGCACAAAACATTGGCACACCGAAAACCATGCGCTCCATACACACCCGCCCGGTGCCTTTAATTAAGAACCGCCCCGATGCGTGTCAAATCGTTAGCACCGATACCTCATAAAAAGCGTGCGGAACAGAAACCACCTGGGGCGAAATGACGTAAACGCACCAGGATCCCCATAAATGACGTGCACCGGAAAAGGGTTAAATAAAAAAAAATTACGGCCAGAAAACCACACAAATCATTGGCTCACCGGACACCGTGCCCGGTGCGTCATATTACTATAGAGCACCAGTGTGTTACAGATATGTCACACCAGTGCCTCATAAAAGCGCACGAAAATAGAAACCGCCTGAGGTGGCATATCGAAAATGCACCGGTATGCTAATAAAATACATGCGCATAGAAAAAAGGTTAAATAAAAAAAAATACGGCCAAAAAACCGCATTTTTCACTTTTGTCAGTGCTACAGAGCTCTCAAGCACCGATGCAAGTTATCCTTGTTTGAGCCGCCCTGACATCCGTGCTTTCATTGCACTTATTGCACACACTGCTGCTATGCGTTGCCACCAATCTCCAGCTTGAATTTTATAAAACAGTGAACAAATTTTCTTTTGCAAATTCTATAGCCAATATGCCTCCTCGACGGATAAATGTACAACTATTTTTCTTGTTTTTCCATAATTAAACCTTTTAGCAGATTAGAATTTCAAAAAACCTTAAAATTAACCATTAAAAAAAAAAAAATGTCGCGCAGTGCGCTCGAGCCGTTCGACTCGCACCGGTTTGCGGTGTTGCTTGTAAATTTACAGGCCGCAGCACAACTGGTGCTAATGGTATCCGCACCGGTTCAGCGGCAGTACCGCGAGACGCACCATGTTATTTTATTTTATTTTTAAAAATGTGGTGCGGTCGTTTACCAGGCCGCACCATTGACAATGTGGTTTCGCGACAACTCGGTGCGTTGACGGAATTATCCGCCCCGGGGCACATAATGTTGTCAGCACACCGCATACCGCAATTCGAAATTGTCAACGGTTCGGCCTGGTAAACCGATGCTAAGGGTATCTGCACCGGTTCCGGTGCGGTACAAAGGCACACCGTGTTATTTTAAATTTCTTTAAAAAGAGCGATGCGGTCAGTTACCTGGCCGCACCCTTGACCTAGTTGAATAGTGGTGATGCAGTGCATTGACAGAAATAACCGCCCCGGGACGGCTATTTTTGTCAGCGCACAAATTACCGTATTTGGCCTGTATCAACGGTGCGGCCTTTCAAAATACTGCATCGACAACTATGTACGGTGGCAGGAGGGCGGTGCACTGACTTAGCTATATGCCCCGAGGCGTATAGCTAAGTCAACTCACTGCCCTTCTGACACCGCACATAGTGAACGGTGCGCTAAGAACATTTTCTGGAGCACCACCCCCGGTGCGCTGAATATCATTAGGTGCACTATATCCGGTGCGCTTTGTTGAAAGACGCACCGAGACCGGTGCATGATAGTGTTTTTGGTGCACCGATTGTTGTTTTATTTATTTTTTCAAAAAATATTTGTATACGTATATTTTTAAATACATGTGTCATTTAATAAAAAAATTGTGTTTAATATGTCAATCATTCAGAGACGTGAAATGAGAGAAGAGGGGAAACAACAAAAACAACAGGGGGAACAGTATAACATGGTTCGCCTGTGGGAGGCAAGAGAGCGGGAGAGAGATGCCTACCCTCACCCTATTATAGCAGCAACGTAGGGGCTCCTAAGGTAGGTAGGCCTCCTCAAGTTCCATGAGGAGGCTACTTCCCTAAAGTCCCAAAGTTTATTTTTGAGACCTCTGATCCGAAGGTGGAATGCCTAGCGACAGGCTTTCCGGGTTGGTACCAACTAGTGATACACGCCCACTAAAGAGGAGGTATATTTTATTACAGGGCTATCGAGGATAGGGGTGGATTTTCCATCGTTCCCCGAGGTTCTAAATGGTTGTGTGGCACAGAGTTAGTTAGTTTACTCCCAGGGATACATTGGAGAAAATTTAGTATCTCCTGCACATTTTCAGGTCGCTAGAGGGTAGTTAGGTATTGGTGCGTTTGGCCGTGAGGAGGTCCAGTGTCTCTCACTTATCATTTTTACCATTTCGTACAACACCAGTGATGGGCAATGCATTAGTTGCTCGCTTTTATATTATGTTGATTCTTTACTACAACAGCCACGACTTGTTAGGTGGTCAGCCATTTTTTGCGGCAATTCTGTACAACATTAGATAGATGTCGTACTCATGCACAAGGGAGGGTCAAATTCCCTTTTGCTTCAGAGCTTTTTTGTTTATTTTTTGAGAGGTTTCCAGAGACGAGGCCTAGTTTTCTTCAGCAGCCTCGTAGGTCGATTACTGAGGCACGTATGCACATGTGGGGGCAGATGATGCCCAAGAGGAAGGAGACTCTTTTTCCAGTGAGGATATTAGATGATGCACTGGAGTTGTTAGCCAGTGTTGATGAACATCCCTTCATTATGGTCCCCTGTCCTTATATGGGGTTGAATTGGCGAGGGTGTGCCAACATCTTCTTCACCGCTGATGAGCCGCCAGATGATAGAGGTAATATTACTGTTTTATTTAAATTTATTCTAACATGTTCTTTAACTTGTTTTTATTAAATTGTGCAATGAAATTGTCTAATTATTGTTGTGTACTTGTATATATTTTGCAGACATTGGCTCTTTTGATGGCGAGGAGATGTCACCACCACCACCTGATCTAGGTGTGGATCCTGATGACGATGAGGGCATGCCAGATGCCAAGGATCATCAGGAGGTCGGTGCAGATCAAAGACTTGCTCCTGTTGGTGCGCTAGTGCGCGGTCAACTTAGTGATGTTAGATACAGGATGGAGTTGGGCGACCAACTCATTGCATTGATTTTTGAGGCGGGCATCAGGCCCGCTCATTACAGGGACATAGAGGTCGATGATAAGCTATTACGGATGTGGAGAGGCATGCTGCGTGACATATATAGCCTGATGCGGCATGTCGTAGGAGTTATGACAACTTTTATGCGACTAACGAGGACTGTTGCATGTTACGATCGAGCCACAACACATGATGGACAGTCTGTGAGGCGCAACTTATCATCATCTCATGATCATCCATAGCCTCACACTGCACCATATTTGCATGAGCCTCCACTAGCATCTACTAGCAGTCATCATGGAGATGAGGCTAGACCATCAGCCACTTGTACTGATATTGATGTTGTACTACCACCTGTTGATCCATGAAATTTATATTATAGTTTTATATTTTTAACATTATTCAGTTATATATATATATATATATATATATATATATATATATATATATGGTCCATGTATTTTATGTTCATGTTGCAGTTGTACTTAATTTACATGTTGGTGATCATCATGATGTGTATGTTGTTAGGTCATGTTAGATATGTTCATTTACTGTGCAGCTTGCAGATAGATGTGTATGTGATAACATGGGTTATTTGACATGAGATGTATATTTGATGTTTGTGTTGTGATGATGTTAATATATAACGTTAATTGTGTTTTGTTAGATGATCATGATCATGATGATGCAATTAGCGATTTTGAATGTGTTTTTTAGTCAAATATGATGTTTGTACGATGGTTATCATGAACGTGATGTTTATTAATTAATTTAATACCAAATGATCATGATATTGTAAATTTGTAATATTTGTATTTCTAATTGTATTTAAAATTCTAAAATTGTAATTGTAATGGTATATATGTGAATTTCTAAAATTGTAATTGTAATTGTAATTTTTAAAGTTGTAAAATTGTAATTGTAATTGTAATTTTTTAATTTGTAAATTGTAATTGTATATATGTAAAATTCTAAAATTGTAATTGTACGTGAAATTGTAAAATTGTAATTGTAATTGTAATTCTAATTGTATGTAAAATATTTGTAAAAATTTAATTGTATTAATGTGGAATGAATTTATTAAAAATTTTAAATTTGTAAATTTGTAAATTTTAAATAATTGTAGAATAATAAATCTAGAATAATATGATTTATTGTAACATAATAAAGTTTAGGAAATAATGCAAATAAATTCCTGTACTTTAGAATTATAATTGTTTTATTATGATCTTAGATACAAAATAAAAAATAAAAAATTATACAATACACCATTGTTTTCGAGATCAACATAATACCAAATTATCAAGTCAATTATTGATTTTAACATTAACATAATGCAAATTACCAATTAATTCAAAATACATATTATATTAATATTTCGAAAAACCCATCTTAAAAAATATAAATATTGATGAAATAACACATGTACCATATCACTCTCGGTTCTCATGATCACCCTCATTATCTTCTAGCTCGCATGGTATGACAACACTATTGTTCTCAACAATATGTTTTCATCTAGGGTCATGTGTCAATAAGAACCACCAATCCCTATCCAACACATCTGGGTAAAAAAACACCTGGTTGGAGTGTTTAGGGAAAACATGGGGCTCGTTAGCTTCATCCCACATCTTTCTAGAGTTGATACATATTAGCCTACTATCGCGATCTTCCTTTACATTATTCCGATCAAAGGTGTCCCACCATTTTCACCTAAAAATAACACATTGGAAAGAAGAAAAATCCACTTTAATGATCTCTTATATCTTTCTGACGTAACCTAACGTCCCTCGTACTAGTTGTTGGTCACAGTGGCTAGATCGACTAGATTGATCGAACTCGACTTCCACTCCACAGTCTTCTGTGATGTTTCCAGCATCGGCTTTTTTTGTGAGAAAAATGGTGTCCATATGCCCACATAGATGGGAACAAATGCACCTATTATAAAAAAGTTAAAAAAATCATAGTGTCATGTGTCTTATAAATAATAATCCAACAGTAGTTAAAATATGAAATTTAGATGTCTTAATATAAGTTTCAAATTTATATATAAATTAAAAAGATTATTACCGAGTTGTTAAACAAAATCCCTATGTTTAGCGCATCCTCTTCAGCATGTGGGCAACGACCGGTAGCACCGTATTTCTCTCTGACTTGGTTAGCAACCCAACAGTTGGGGCATATTTTTGGCATATTTTCTTTTAAATGATCGGGATAAGGCATACTTCTACCATTCAACTGTCTAAATTTTTTCCTGTCACTATCCCATTTCATGCCGTTTTGTTCGTACAATGCGACCCACAGTTGTGTCGCTTCAGAATTGTAAAGAACGAATTTATTGATTGCTTCAATTTCTGCATTCACTGATGAAATCAAAACAACATTATATAGTACTTAGAGATAAAAATATACATTATATCGAAGTTCAACATGAATATTAATTACTTTTTGTAAATTTGAAAAATTATAAGTCGCTTACTCTTTATCAAGTGCTTTTTTCCACTCGTTTGGAGCAACTCTCCTTCTCTTTTGTCTTCATCCATTTGATCGTCCCAAATCACCGCACCTGGTCTGTTGTCGATCTGCTTGATGTACTCACTGGCATAGTAGAAAGACTCATACGATATGTACCCCTCTGCCATAGACCCCTCGGGTTTTGCCCTTTGTCGAACAAAACCTTTCAATTTATTCATGTACCTCTCTAAGAAGAACATCCAACGACAAGAAACAACCCCAACTAATTCAACCTCATCTACCAGGTGGATTAGAAGATGAACCTGTAAGTCCATGAAACTCGTCGGTAGTTCCTTCTCAAACATACAAACAATCTCAACTATCTCTTGACGCCACCGTGGAATGCTAGCCACATGAATCTCCTTTGACGTGATCCAACGTACAAATGCAGATAATTTAGATATGGCATGTCCTAGGTCTTGAGGGAATTCATGTTTCACACACCCACACATGAACAAAGGATAATGACACTACAAAGTTATAAACACGTGCAATAATATAAAAAATTAGTTATGTTTTATGATCCCCGCATGGGATAAAATTTATTAATATAACAAATAATAAAATCATGCTTTTGACATTATACATACTCTTAGAAGATTCAAATGGTCATGCGATTTCAACCCCGACAAATGGTCATCCATGGTGAAGCAGCGTCGTAGTGAAGACCCATATGAAGTTGGCACCCTCACATCCATTATAACTTCCTTTGCCAAAGATATATCATCTTTTTTTTAAATCCATGGGACATCACCTTCTTTGAAAAACCATGAATTAGAGGGACCAATGCCTGCCTCTGATCCCGTACTTTCTAATCGTCTTGGCCAATGTTTCTTTTTAGTTTTTGAAGTAATAAGATCTTTCCTAACAGCCAATGTGTCACTTTGTTTCGATGATATGTGCCTCCATAAAGAAGATGAATTTTTTTTAAATATATGCATGAGATCTAATAAGTGGGCAATCTTAAGATGCTCCCAATATGAGAGGTCATAAAAGATAGATTTCATTTTCATCCCAATGGGCGATTTCTCAACATAGGTGTCAAAGAAATCTGGATCATCGAACATAGGCTCCCCATTTGAATCAAACATTTCTATGAACTCCTTCTCCTTCTCTCTCTCATATGCTCTAAGCCATTTAGCTGGTGTCATTATTGGAGGCATTTGGGTTCTCTCTCATTTACCATTGAAATCGGATGCTGTTCTTTTGTAAGGGTGTTCTTCTGGTAGGAATAACCTAAAGCAATCATACACTGGCTTTCGCAGGTTCTTGGACCACCTAGCTTTTAGAGAAGGTCCACAACATTTACATCGAAAATACCCTTTTGTTACAAGACCCGCGAGATTATATTTGTATACATTAATTAATATGCATGACACGTTAAAGAATATCATGAAGATCATAACAAATATTACAACGAATAACTAATATGTGAAAGAATATTGTTACATATATAAACAAATCAATAAATTAAACATTTAATTTACCAGAGAAAACTCTTAAGCCTGGATAATCATGTGTCGTGTAAGCACATATTCCATACAACGTAAAACTCCTCTCTGCTGCGATGGGTCTTGATACATTGTATACATTTATCCCATCCCATAATTTCTTCAATTAATCTACAACAATGTTACCGATGAAACGAGAATATTACCTCAAAACGGGAACTCTAGCCCAAAAAGACTTAAAAGACATGAAAAAACGCCCCAAAAACAAAAAGTGTGTATTCCAAAATGCATTTGTTTTTTTCTCAAGGTCAAATTTCACCTTTTTATAAAATTATGCTAAAAACAAAATTGTTTCTTAAAAAAATGATTGAAAAAACACCCTCAAAACAAAACGAGTTGATGCTGGAATAACAAAAAAAAACATTGTGTCACACTTTTGACACATTGTAACAATGGAATTAAAGACAACATATTAGGACATTGAAAAATCATAAAATTCTAAATTTTTTTATAGATGATGTTAAATATAAACAAAATCATGTCTGAAGGGCTTATCATTTTGAACAATTTTTATCCATGTTGTTAAACATAAAATATCTTGACTCTAAACAACCCTAAAATTGTAATTATTTTCAACCATAACATTAAAGAGAAAATTTCGCAGCACATAAAAACCTTAATGACAAGTTGTAAATCTCAAGTTTTTAAGTCTTAAGTTTTCAAGATACTTGAACCATGAAATTATGGAGAAATTATATGAATTAAACAATTTTTAAAAATGAACAAGTAAATGAAAAATGTATTATTCATATATTTGTTCGTTTATATATAAAAACATATTTTTTATTTATTTTTTATTGTTTTTCTATATTTTAAATTATAATTGTTTTAGTTTTAAAAAAATAAAAAATCAAAATTAAAATCTTCTTATATATGTTTGTTTATATTTCAAAACATATATATATATCTATTTTTTTTTTTCTTTATATTTTAAATAATAATTGTTTTAATTTAAAAAAAAACTAAAATTAATATATATATATATATATATTTATTTTTTTTATAAAACATATTTTCTAATCTGTTTTTATTGTTTTTTTATATTTTGAAATTTTAACTGAATAGTTGTTTTTTTTTTTTTTTTTTTTTTAAATAGTTTATGTTTGAAAAAAATAAAATAAAATAAAAAATTAATTTGCCGCCCGCTAGGGGTCGGAGGTAGGCTGGGCAGCTCTCGACGGCGTCACTCGGTCGGACTTTGGCTCCCGGCTCCCAACCGGGGGTGAGTAAAGTTTATTGTTTTTTGTACTTTTTTTTCTGCAAATTTTTTAATGCAATAAAAGAAAAAATCAAATTCTATTGTTTTTTTTACCTTTTCTGTAGTTTTTTTTATGAAGTAAAATAACAAAATCAAAGTTTATTGTTTTTTTCTACTTTTTTTTCTGCAGTTTTTTTTATCTTTTCTGCAGTTAAAAAAGAAAAAGAAAAAGAAATAGAAACAAAACCTTAGATTCTTTTTGTTTCTATCCTTTCTTCTTCCTTTTTCTGTAATTTCAAAATTAGGGCTTTTCAATTTAGATTTATAGGGTTTGTATAGTCATAATACATCCAACCCACTGGACAACTTGTATAGTCGGATCCCAATCCATGTTGGCCATTGCGTCCATCTAAAAAAAAAACAGATTTTTTTCATCGGTGCGCTCCGCGTAACATAGCGCACCGGTGCGCTCTGTTTTACAAGCACATTGCGAAAGTACAGTGATAAAAAATAAAATAAAACAAAAACAAAATATGTTTTTATCAGTGCACCATATGTAACATATGACACTGGTGCACTATTTCATTATGACACACTACAAACGTGTTGTTTTGCAAAAAAAACCATTTTAGAAACAAACCCTACATTCTTTTTGTTTCTGCCATTTCTTCTCCCTCTTTTTCTGATTTCATAATTAGGGCTTTTCAATTTATGTTTATAGGGTTTTTATTGTTAAATATAAGCCTAAGACATCCAACTCACTGGAGGACCTGCATAGTCGGATCTCAATCCATGTCGGCGCTTGCGTAAATTATTATTATTATTATTATTTTCGATGCACCCTGTGTACCTGAGCGCACCGGTGCACTCTATTATCCCAGCGCACTGCGCAAGTACTGTGATAAAAAATTAGAAAAACAAAATATTTTTTTCTCAGTGCATCATTTGTAAAATATGCAGCCAGTGCGCTATTTCATTATGGCGCACCGCGAACGTTCTGTTTCGAAAAGAAAAAAAAAAACTTTAAAAAAATACAAACCTTACATTCTTTTTGTTTCTGCCATTTATTCTCTATCTTTCTGTGATTTCAGAATTAGGGCTTTTCAATTTAGATTTATAGGGTTTGTATTGCTAAATATAGACCTAAGACATCCAATCGACAAGACAATTAGAATAGTCGGATCCCAATCCATGTGGGCCCTTGCATGAATTAAAAAAAAAAAAAAACATATTTTTTTTTATCGGTGCACCTGGCGTAACATAGTGCACCATTGCTCTGTATTGTACAAGCGCACCGCATAAGTAATGTGATAAAAAAATAATAATCAATTTTTTTTTTTTATCGATCTATGCTACAAAAACTAACACTAGACGATTTTTTTTTTTTTTAATTTTATCATGGTTAACCGGAGCGGTGATTGACATGTAACGCACTGGTGCTCCTTGTTGACATAGAGCACCGTATGACTTATTATATTGTTTGTGTGGTGCGTTCGAAAGACAACCACGCACTGGCATCAGTGCTTACACCATGAATGGCGCACCAGTTTCTTGAGGTTTCTTTTTTACTTGAAAAGTTGACAATTTATTTATAAATATATTAATGAATGATATGGAACAAATTTGAGATTGATAGAGAAATGACTGACAAGAGATCAAGTAACAAAAATACTGATAACACATCAAGAAAAGAAAAAAAGGCAAGTTCTTTGTAATTTTTTTACAAAAAATATATATTTTGAACTATATGTAAGTTTAACTAATATGTATTGTTTACTGTGTATCATTCAGAGCCACAAAATGATGAAGCTCGATCAGTTTATTTTTGATCTAGAACCAAAAGAGCGTAAAAGCTTGATGGAAAAATTGCAAAAGGATGAATCAGGTGAATGAAAAAATACTATTGATTCAATATGAGTTTATTTTTTTAGTTTTCATTAATAATATAATTAAAATGATTAGATAACATGTGTGAAACCATCTATTAATTCACATCTGTTTAATGTTCTACAGGGACCAACAACTCAGAAAAAGAATGTTGTTCTAAGAAAAGAAAAGAAAATAGAACATGCAAATGAAAACGAATTACTCCTTAGCTCATTTGGAGTGGTGTTGGAGGTTAACGAAAGGGGGAAAAACTTTTACAAAAGTTTGAGGGATCTAGTGGAACGAATGTATAGACGTTCTTTCCACTTACAATAAAAAAATCAATCCAATGATTCCAAGAACCAAATTTTATCTAAACTACAAGAAAAGTTTCCAGAGAATTGGTCAATGAGACATGTCAGACTTTTAATAGAAAAAACGTACAACAACAAAAAAGAAGGAATGAAAAAGTAATATTCCTTTAGATGTTTGTCTAGAATTATTTAGAAATATCACTTTTGTTATACTTACTTTTCATATATCAATATAAAAATTAAATAGTTTATTGTCATGTTACATTTTTAGGAAGATTATGAAAATCTCAAAAAATGAACGAGCTGATATCAGAACTATGCCAATAGGATTGTCCGAAAAAGTGTACAAGGATATGGTCAAATAAATAGACAAAATTGCATCGCCAGAGAAGTCATCTCAACAACAACATGTTTCAAATGTAATATGTAATCATTGAATTTTTCGATCATTAGGTACAATAAATAAACAATTTAACATTAAATATTAATTTTCAAGTATTTTCTTGCAGAAAAGAAAAGAAAATGGAACCCATTTAGCATATAAAACAGGACGACAAGGAAGAAAATGATTGATATCTAAGTTTGTGAGTAATTGCTGCTTCCTTATAACAACTTAACTAGATTTCATTTTTGTATTTTTTAAGTTGTTTTATAAAAATCATCATTGAATGTCTTCAAACAGGTGCTAACATACAAAGAAAAACCATCAAAGGAATTGATTGAAATTGGGTTAAATATGGGTTATGAGTATATGTTGGCATAACAGAACTTAATTGTGGAATTTGTAAGCATCTATCGATCTTGTTGTACTTAGATCCGTCTATAATTAATAGAAAAAGTAAATCTTTTATATTCAATATATGATTTGTTATGGAGTATAAAACTTGCAAGAAACAAAGTATGGCACTGCCTAATAGATCAAATCATGAAAGATGGCATGTTACATGGTTTTTAAAGAATGTATATAGTTTATGAGTCGATTGTTGCATTGGTACGTCATTTCTTTTCGATTTACATTGACGTATATTATTTAATATTGCAATTTTCATTATTCTCACCAATGTAGATACACTCATTACAATTTATTTTTATGTTTGTATATGGAAGGTGAAGAAGAATAAAACAATCAACACTGTGAACAAAACATTCCTGAAAATAACCTAAGTCATGGAAGTAGCTCTAGCAGTGACAATAGTTGAAGCGAAGAATGATGATCACTATGTTTGGATATCAAAGCAAAGCGTTATATTTTTTGAAAAATGTCTGTGAAATCAAAGATTTTCTTTAATGTCATGGACATAGTGTCCCAATTGAAAGATAAAGGGATACCAATAATTGTCCCATTTTGTATGACAAAGCATTTCTAATTCATATATATATATATATATAATAATAATAAAAAATGTGTTCTATTGTCGCTATTGCATTCTCCATTATCGTTCTCACATGCACTAATAAAAATTTAATTCATATGAATATTGTTATAAAGATATGTAATATTAGGCTTTTGATGAATAATGAATTTTAAAAAACCACAATAATTATGATATGATATAACAAATTAATCCAAACATCACATTCAAATGCATTAATAAAAATTTAATTGATATGAATATTGTTATAAGATGTGTCAACTTTTGATAAATAATGAATTTAAAACAATCATAATAATTGCACTGTCACAGGTCGATGTTTCTAAAAAATACAAAATGAAAACCGGTGCGTGTATTCTTATACCGGTGCGCTTGTATTCTTAAGCGCACCGATGCATTTTTACGACCTATGGGCGCCGCACAAATACCAAAACCAGTTAAAAATATCGAGGTGTTTGTGCGGTACGACGCTCCAGTGTGTTTATGTCTATATATGCACCATTGTCGTTTTACGACCTATGAGCACCGTATGAATACCAATACCAATTATAAATTTCAGTGTGTTTGTGTGATACTATGCATTGGGGCATTTTTGTGTTTATACGCACCGGTGCATTTGGACGACCTATAGGCACCGCACGAATACCGATACCAATTATAAATCTCGGTGCATTTGTGTGATACTGCGCACCGGGGCGTTTATGTGTCTGTACGCACTGGTGTATTTGTATGACATATTTGCACGCACGAATAACGATACCAATTATAAATCTCGGTGCATTTATGTGATATTGCGCACCGGGGCGTTTCTATAAGTCTACGCACCGGCGCGTTGATATGACCTATGGGCACCGCTCAAATCCCAAGACCAATTAGAATGGCCCTATGCGTTGTATCACCAACACTACGCCTGGTGTTGTTTTATTCCTTAATGGCTTGGTACATTCTCCTTCGACCATGCAGGGGCTCCGGCTACAGGTATGCACCGGTGCGTATAATAACGATTAGCGCACCGATGAAAAAACATCCGTAATAACCTCTAGCTGCCCATTTTTTTTAGTTGTGTTGAATTTCCCTTAAAAGATCCGCTAAAACCTCCGTAACCATAAACGGATGTGGTAGCATATGTTTTTTGACAATTTTGGCCAATTTTATAACACTAAAAACCTCCTTTATAACCTCCGCTAGAGGGTCTTTTCCTAGTAGTGTGTGGCATGGAATGAGGCCCCTAAATCAACCACCTAGGAATCAGTAACATTTTCTAAAGAAATAATCAAAGCATCTTGTAACACATCACCCGTCACATTTTCTTCATGATTGTTTTCTTACTATGCGTTTACTTCTTTTCCCTTCCAAGATCTACAGTATTTCTCCAGGTGTCCTTTCTTTCTGCATTTCTAGCACACTATCCCTGATCTAGACTTGGATATGCCTTTCCTTGATTTATTGTGATATGCTGAGCTCTTTCCTCTTTCCAATTTTCTCCGCCCAGAATCTGCACTCAAAGCATTACCTAATGTCTCAACGGAGCTTTTCCGTCGCATTTCCTTACTAAGGATAGCACCGACAAAATCATCAAACTTTAAAGTACTAGATCCAGAGACAGAGTTAATAATGGCCATAACTAAACCATTCCAACTTTCTGGCAATGAGCATAGAAATAACAGAGCACTAACTTCATCATCAAAATTTACCCCTACAGAACTTAACTGACTAGAAACCGTATTAAAATCATTTAAATGGTCTGCAACATATCCACCTTCCAACATCTTCATATTAAATAAACGTTTCATAAGAAATACCTTATTTGAGGTCGAGGGTTTTTCATATAGTTTCGCCAATGCCTTAATCAAACCCTTTGTTGTTGTTTCCTTCGAAATATTGAAGCCTACTGACGCCGCGAGGCACAACGATACTGTTCTAAGTGCCTTTCTATCGAGAATATCCCATTCTATGTTTGTCATGCTTGCTGACTTCTTTGTTTTTTTGCTCAATGGTAGGTGCAAATCTTTCTGATATAGATAATATTCCATCTGCACCTTCCATAGCACGTAGTTTTGACCGCTAAATTTCTCGACCCTAAACTTACCATATTCCACCATTGCTCCCACTCGAACCAGGAACCCTTCTCTCCTGCGAGTTTATCAGCCAAATAGACCTTCATCTCTGATACCAGTTTTTATAAAATTATATATTACAGAGCAATGGAACACATAAAATATATACGGAAACACAAACACATAAACATATAAAACCAGAGAGACACAGATATACGTGGTTCACCCAATTTGGGCTACGTCCACCCCAAACAACCAGTCCTTCTTTTCTATTATCCAACAAAATAAAGAGACACAACCTATAATAGATCCATTGATTGGATTTCGATCAAGGACCTAAGTGATAGGTCAAATTTCAAAATGTTCGAAAGTGTGTCGAACCTAAGCGACCGAATAGATCTCGTCTTCTTGATTCCCGCGCCGTGAACAATTCGAAAAACCGAAACCGTATGAAGAAGTCATTGTGTTTTGAAAAGTCCAGTAAACTGCAAATTTCGACAGCTGACCAACTTTGAATGGGCATTTGTATAGTCAGCAAAAAGAATATTCTAGGGAATCTTCCTGGAATATTCCTTCTGGTCCATTCACATGTTGACAAGTGGCAGAGTATTATTCGCTGGTGGATTGTACGTTGTTTATTTGTGGACCAATTATAGGGTGACACG
The DNA here is from genome assembly GCA_034641835.2 of Pinus albicaulis. Lineage (NCBI taxonomy): Eukaryota > Viridiplantae > Streptophyta > Pinopsida > Pinales > Pinaceae > Pinus > Pinus albicaulis. The sequence goes on along the minus strand of JAXQQM020068030.1, from coordinate 22,036 downwards.
TGACCAGCCCTGAGGCTGCCACGTGTCCCCAAGGTGGAGTGTTAAAATATTTTGGGACTTCGTCGGGTTCGACCGCGAAACCTCCTGCCCGCCAGACCCGCGTCTTTACCACTCGTTCTACGTTGGTTCTTACAATGTATATGACTTCGGTTCTATTTAAGGTTTAACGGTTTTATATACGGGGTAGCGGAGGGGCCAATCCCTCGGTCCAGCCCCTCCCCCATAGGACCAAGCCCATGTCCAAGGGCTAAACCACAACCGCAATACCGCCGACAGTGACGTTGTTGTGTCACATGCAGGTATCAAACAGTTAAGTTTCCAAGCAGATAAGGTTTAACTCGCCACATTAACTGGAGTTTGACCCGGGTTACCATCTTCAATTACGCTAACCTCCCACGAGACTATGGGGTATGGGGTCATGTGGCCACCCCAACGGTTACATTCATTGCTAACAGTGTTTTCGGCGGTTTAATCTGGCGGGCACACTATTTTTGGGCAGATTTCCATTTTTTACTCCAGCTAACTGAAGTGCTCCATTTTTAGTGGAGTTGTTTTAGGGGTTATTAGACAAAATTGATTATGCTCTATCTTGAACATTATTCAACCATTCTGAGAGCGTGAATAGTCAATTTCAACTTTCTTAGACATTCCAGACTCATTGGTGAGGGTTTCAGAGCCATTAGAGGACTTGTGAGTGAGATTTTTCTTCAGAGAAGTTCTAGGGGCCACCAGGAGCCAATGACAGAATGAGGCCTAGCCAAGGCAGTTAGAGGCCTTTCTTAGGAAACCAATAGTCATTTTTGGATGTTTTAGACATTCTAGATATAATGGTGAGGTTTTCAGAGCCAGTAGAGGACTTCTGAAGGCCGATTTTCTTCAGAGACGTTCCAAGGGCCACTAGGGCCACCAGGAGCCATCAGGAGAATGAGGCCTAGCCAAGGAAACCAGTAACCATTCGCAGCAAACCAGTAGCCTATTCTGACTATTTTGAACCTTCTGAATCCAATGAAATAATTTTTAGAAGCTTTTGAAGACTTATAAAGGTTGATATTATTCATAGAAGTTTTCAGTGAACCTAGAGCCAAGGGGTGCCACCAAGTGTTGGAGGCGTAACCGAAGCAGCCAGAGGCCAATTTTAGTAAGTGAATAGTATATTATGACTATTTTGGAAATTTTGAATCCAATGAAAGGATTTTCAGATTCATTTTGAGACTTCTAGAGCTGAATAAGCCACAGGGAAGTTTTGGGCAACCCAGGGCCAATAATGGATGGAGGCTTAAATTGGGGAGCCAAAGCTCATTTTGAGCAAATAATCAGTCTATTTTTTATGTCTGATATGTGCTGGAGATAGTAGGTGAGTTTTCAGGGACATAAAATGATTTCTTAAGGAGTTAGTGCCATAGAGAAGCTCAGGGAAGCTTAAGGGTGCCGACATAAGCAATCAAGTCTAAGGTAACCTATGTCTATCTTCAGAGATATAACAGCCATTCCAGGGGTATGATGGTATTCTAAACCCAATGGTAAAATTCAAATAACCATTGGAGTTGAGTAGTTACTTGTAAAGGAAAATTTCCATCATAATTCCAAAGAGCCAAGTCAATTTGACAAGGGCTCAAGGAGACGTAGCCCACGATATGCAGGTGAAATCCTTTATTAAATTTGTTTTTATGTGTTGATGCTTATTTGCTGCACTTTATGGTTGTTGTACATGCTTAATATCGGCAAAAAAAATGTTTAATTTATCACACTTAAAGGTTTAAAACAATTAAAAATATTCACCTGGTTCAAGTATTCAATTCCGCGCAGTCAAGTATAAGCTAGATCTTAATTTGTTTAACTGAGTGGGAGGTGCTTGCAAAGCATAACAATTTATCCACCCATTTCAAATCAGGTTGGTATCAGAGCACTAGGTTTCTTACTTGATAGAGCAGTAGGTTGCTTGCTTGATAGAGCAGTAGGTTGCTTGCTTGATAGAGCAGAAGGTTGCTTGCTTGCTTGTTTGACTTGAAAGGTGTTTAACAATGCAAAGAATTTAACTGTTTGAAAATTTCCTGATGCTTGCAAGTTTGAGTTTGCTAGAGGTGAAGGGAAAGCTATTGCTAGCTAAGTCCAGAAGAGGACAAGACGGAAGAAGGCTGAAAGCATTCTCCTTACCCAAAGGACCTCAAGGAAACCCTTGAAGCACAAGAGGGATTGCTTGCAAAAGAGGTTGCTTGAAGAAGAGATACAAACTGCAGAAAAGAGATTTGAATCTACAACCATATTGTTAAGAAGCTTTGTCAAATTTTTTTTAAATCTTTTTGTATTGTTGTTGAAGTTCCTTAATTCATTTACATAATGATGACAACTTCAGCAAGTGATGTTTCTAAATACTCCTTCACAAGAATATTTGATGAAGAGATGAAGTGAGACTTCTACATCCTGAAGGATATGGTGCAAATTTTGTATGAAGATGGAAGGGAAAGCACTATCATAAGCAGTTGGTTGCTATGAAGCAAGAGAAAGAATGACTTCTTCAAAGAATGCATGAGATGGAGATGCAGCTCCATCATGCCCAAGAGGCCTTAACCAAACACATCCGTGAAGCAGAGGTAAATCACTCAAATTTGTCTTCAAATTCCTCTTCAGATAGATGTGTAGGTTCATTTGAAAAGCACACTAGAGGTATAGGGTCCAAGATGATGTTAAAAATGGGCTATGAAGGCAAGGGTTTAGGAAAACATGCACAAGGCATGATTGATCCTATTATGGTTGAGGAAAGGCCTAAGAAATTTGGTCTAGGCTATGTTCAATCTTATGGCGAAAACTCTAAATCCATGAAGGCATTTGAGACAACTCCAAGAAGAAATTTTGTTGCAAGTTCTAAACCACAAACATGTCAAGTTTGTTTTCAAGTTGATTTCCATTGCTTGAAGCCTATCTTATAGCAAGATGTTTGTAGACATGCAACTTATGGCGGACATGAGAGTTTTGACAGCTATCAAGACATGAACACTGATGTTAGTGTTCAAAAGGAAGTTGGAACCTCTATAAGTTCATCTCCTCAAGAACGTAAAAAATATGGACATGCAAAGCAACATTTGAGGTATAATTATTCCCATAGTCAAGTTGATTATGTTTATGTTAAGCATGGAAGATCTGCATGCGTGAATGGAAGACAGAGTCGTTGTTCCTATTGTGGTTTGTGTAACCATGAAGTTTCAAAATGTTGGAAGAGGATTAAGGCATACAGGAAAAAGTTGAAGCGAAGGCAACTCGCATAGAAGGTGCAAAAGACTTGCACACGTTGCTAGAAGAAGGGACATTTTATTTCCCAATGTTGGACATTGCATCCAACCAATCATCCCAAGCATTTGAAGCAAGAGGATAAAAATATTGGCGAAACTGGAACCAAATATTCCGTCATTGATGTGAGAACAAATGTTCCACAAGAAGAAGATTTTCAGCAGCAAAAATCGCCATGGAAGTGGCTTAGTAAGAATTGGTTTAAATTCTTGACCCATTAAGACATACATTCATTTGTACATATGAAAATTTCAGTTATGTATGTATTTCTGTTGGAAACTTATGTTTGTTTGAGCCACCTTTGATCGATGATCAAGGACATGATGTTCAACTACCTTCAATTGAAAATTTCTCACCAGAAATTTCTGAATGAGTTCAAGGAAGATACAATTCTTGACAGGAAGACAGGATCATTTAAGAAGGAAAGTGTTGAATACCTTCGAGTTGGGACTGAAAGGCACTAAGCCAAGCAAGGAAAAGTGAATGGAGGTTGGAAATGTGAGGGTGTTGTACTCTCATTTATTGAACAGGTAATCAGTCTTTTGGGGTCCAAAAGATTCCTGATGGGGTGGAGTGATCAGATTTGGATCAAGGACCTAAGTGATAGCTCAAATTTCAAAGTGTTCTAAAGTGTGTCAAACTTGAGCAACCTGATAGATCTTGTCTTCCTGATTCTGGCACCACGAATGATTTGAAAAACCGACACCGTATGAGGAAGTTATCGCGTTTTGAAAAGTCCAGTAAACTGCAAATTTCGACAGTTGACCAAGTTTGACTGGGCATTTGTACAGTTAGCAAAAATAATATTCCAAAGAATATTCCTAGAATATTCCTTAGAATATTTTTTTGGGCCAGTCACATGTTGACAAGTGGCAGAGTATTATTCACTTGTGGATTGTACGTTGTTTATTGGTGGACCAATTATAGGGTGACACGTGGCCAACCCTGAGGCTGCCACGTGTCCCCAAGGTGGAGTGTTAAAATTTTTTGGAACTCCTTCAGGTTCGACTGTGGAACCTCCTGCCCGCCAGACCCGCGCCTTTGCCACTCGCTCTACGTTGGTTCTTACAATGTATAGGACTTCGGTTCTATTTAAGGTTTAACAGTTTTATATATGGGGGAGCGAAGGGGCCAACCCCTCCCCCATAGGACCACGCCCATGTCCAAGGGCTAAACCAAACTGTAATACCACCAAAAATGATGTTTCCATGTCACATGCAGGTATCAAACGGTTAAGTTTCCACGCGGATAAGGTTTAACCCGCCACATTAACTGGAGTTCGACTCGAGGTTACCGCCTTTAGTTACGCTAACCTCCCACGAGACCGCGAGGTATGGGGTCATGTGGCCACCCCAATGGTTACATTCATTGCTAACGATTATTTTGGTGGTTTAATCTCGTGGACGTGCTATTTTTGGGCAGGTTTTCATTTTTTACTCCAGCTAACTGAAGTGCTCCAATTTTAGTGGAGATGTTTAGGGGTGATTAGACAAAATTGATTATGCTCTATATTGAGAATTATTCGACCATTCTGAGAGTGTGAATAGTCAATTTAAACTTTCTTGAACACTATAGACTCATTGGTGAGGGTTTCAAATCCAACAGAGGAATTTTGAGCGAGATTTTTCTTCAGAGAAGTTCTAGGGGCCACCAGGAGCCAGCAACAGAATGAGGCCTAGCCAGGGCAGCTAGAGGCCTTTCTCATGAAACCAATAGTCATTTTTGGATGTTTCAAACATTCTGGATCTAATGGTGAGTTTTTTAGTGCCAGTAGAGGACTTCTGAAGGCCGAGTTGCTTCAAAGAAGTTCCAAGGGCCATCAGGAGAATGAGGCCTAGCCAAGGCAACCGGTAACCATTCTCAGCAAACCAGTAGTATATTCTGACTATTTTGAACCTTATGAATCCAATGAAAGGATTTTCAGAAGCTTTTGAATACTTCTAAAGTTCGAGATGCTTCAGATAAGTTTTCAGTGAACATAGAGCCACGGGGTGCCACCAAGTGTTGGAGGCGTAACCGGAGCAGCCAGAGGCCAATTTCAGTAAGTGAATAGTATATTATAAATATTTTGGACATTATGAATCCAATGAAAGGATTTTCAAAGTCATTTGGAGGCTTTTAGAGCCGAGGAAGCCACAAGGAAGTTTCAGGCAGCCTAGGGCCAATAGTGGATGGAGGCCTAGATTGGGGAGCCAGAGCTCATTTTGAGAAAATAATTAGTCTATTTTGGATGTCTGATATGTGTTGGAGACAGTAGGTGAGGTTTCAGGGACAAAAAATGATTTCTTAAGGAGTTAGTGCCACAAAGAAGCTCATGGAAGCTTAATGGTTCCAACAGAAGAGGTCAAGTCTAAGGGAACCTAAGGTCTATCTTCAGAGATATAACATCCATTTCAGTGGTATGATGGTATTCAAAACCCAATGGTATATTCCAAATAACCATTGGAGTTGATTAGTTACTTTTAAAAGAAATTTTCCATCATAATCCCAAAGAGTCAAGTCAATTTGACAAGGGCTCAAGGAGACGTAGCCCACGATATTCAGGTGAAATCCTTTATTAAATTTGATGTTATGTGTTGATGCTTATTTGATGCACTTTATGGTTATTGTACATGCTTAATATCAACAAAAACAAAGGTTTAATTCCTTACACTTAAAGGTTTAAAACAGTTAAAAACATTCACCTGGTTCAAGTATTCAATTCCACACAGTCAAGGATAAGCTAGATCTTAATTTGTTTAACTGAGTGGGAGGTGCTTGCAAAGAATAACAAGTTATCCACCCATTTCAAACCATCCACTATAATATCCTCTATTCTCTATCACAGTCTCCCTTTCTGTTTCTCGCTCTGAGAATACACATACAATACACCATGGAAATTACAATGCCCTCATACAAAATGAGGGGTTGCCTTCTAGGGAAAAAAACCCTAAATTAAACGTAACTTCTACCGTCAGATCTTCCGCCTAATGAACGACCTAGATTGATTAGAAATTACAATATTTTACAAGGCAAATTTACATTTTTTTTTAGCTTCGGGGGCGTTGCCCCCGAAACCCCCGTCAGGGGACCACTAACCCCCGGACCCCGCTCCTCCCCTCCTCCGCGTGGAGGTGTGTATAGTCTTCCTAGGGTATACATCTGACTGAAACAAATATCTCTGAATCGGGATGAAAAAATCAGGCTCCACACCCAACAATTTATTGCATAGACATAATCCTCGAAGGAAGTGAATTCATTGATCATATCTATGGAAAATTCTCTGAAGGCCAAGCATTATCTGAATACATGTAAAGGGATCAAAGGAATCAAAGGATTCTTATGAAATTAGTCAAATTTCCTCTCATCTCTATGTAGCAGGATTGGATATATCAAAGAGATATGAGATAAACTATTCTCTGAAGATGTAGTAAATATAATCTCAATTATGAGATCTAAAAGAAATGATAAAATTTAATCATCACTATTCTAACTGATGAGAAAGGTAACAAGTGTCCATGGGACAAGAAAGTTACCCCATTCAACAACTTATGGTTTCCATGCAAGATAGAAAAAGAGAAGTTGTGGGCAAAAGTATTAAAGGTTAAAGAAAGCTTATATCACCGGAAAGAATGGAGGAAGTTGAAGAAAGGAAGTTCAAGGAAAGAGGGAGTAAAAGATCTTTACTATGGTTTAGATAGTCTCCCTCACAAAAGGTCTTTTCATGGCTCCTACATCTTATATAGGGTATGAATACAATAAATAGATGTGGTGTGACATCATAAAAGAATTAAGAATCTTGTGACATCATTATGGGGAATCATGGAGGACAAGAAGAACAAAGTTCATGGCAATCAAATATGAAAGATATAGCTCTTGGGAACCTCATCAAGAAGTCATATAGGATGAGGCTCATTATACATCGAAAGGAAACATTTTTCCAAAATAAGGATATTCAAGTTCCTCAATATTCTCTGATAGAATCCTCATCAAAGGATTCACCGATCTAGAGAGGAAGCAAGTGTTTCATGAGGAACTCCAACTTGTGAAGTTCATGGAATGATGGTATGATGAAATAAGAGATGAAGCATGGTTTTCAAGCTTCTGTGGTTTTTGTTGATTGTAGAATCTGGATTATCCACAATATCATAAAAGCATATCAAGGGTCAAAGACATTTCAATCGAGGAAGCTGTTGAAAGAATACTAGATGACCTGAAGGTAAATGAGGTATTTATGCTTGTATTTAATATTATAATGTCATGTCGTATGGTTGCGGGTAACATTGATCACTACTTCTATCCTAAAAATCATGATCAAAGGAAAGGGATCTCCTCCTCTAAAAGGATGCCAAAAGGCATGATTCACACTAGATGAAATCAACATAATATATTCTCATATGAAGAATGAGATGATTTGCAACTATTAAGGAACTCTGAGTGGAAGCTCTTGGGAATAAAATTGTGGAAGGAAGATATCGTGAGAAGTGCAACTATGGTAAAAGGCAGAAAACATCAAAGGAAGAAGAGTTGACTAGGATATCTCCTGGGATGATACGTGGACTCTGATAAAAGTATGGAAAATATAAATACACTTGATAATACATATATTTAGGAGATGTGTTAGTATATAAACAAAGGATTTCGATGCCTATGAGAAGATTTCATGGTGAAAGATCACCACTAAGATAATTTTTTATTTAAAAGTTCACATTTATAATTAATCAATGTTTGATGAGCTTATGCAGGGCTTCCAAATGGAAGTATATGTCTTCCACAATTAATAACCATATGGAAGGATGATAGATCCTTGAAAGAAATATGGTATGAAGAAAAGCAACATGACATTATGCTAGAAAAAATGAGTGTTGGAAATACTGAGAGGGGGGTGAATCAATATTTCTTTTCAATTGTTAATTTTACCATTTAGATCACTTATATTTAGAACGCAAAATGAACAATGATGGAATAAATACTTTTATTAATTTCTTCTTTACAATAAGTAAAGTACAATAATGATATAGGGCTCCAACAATAAATGAAGACTCCAATCTTCCAGGCTCCAACCTATATTGTGTCAAGCACCGACTTGGTCTTTCCAAGGCTCCAACCTTGTCAATTTGAGGCACCAACCTCTAGGGCTCCAACCCTATCTCAGGTACAGGATCCGACCTGGTTTCTTGAGGACTCCAATCCTCTAGGGCTCCAACCCTATCTTACAAGGCATTGACCTTGGTATTTATGAGGCTCCAACCTCCTGCTTCATTTTGTCAATATATATTTGGTTATATTTCATAGCTCCTAATGTCTTCTTCAACGAGCCCTGACAATATTTAGCTTACTCTTCACTGTAGTCTACACATCACGTCATCAATGACAACCTTTTCTTCATATGAAGGTGTCTCCACTACTCTTCATGACACCCAAACACTTTCTTCAAGGTTACCTCATGATGGCTTCAATGCATCATGGTATTCAAGGCAGGTCTACAAAATTCTCTCTAATATGCCTTTCCAAAAATTCAAGTCTTCTTCAACAAGACTTCTATGGTTGCTCCAATAATGTGTGTCTTCAATATTTCTTCTACAAGCTTACTAGATGCTGCTCTTCAACAAAAACTTCCTAAAACTGCTTTGACAAGGATTTCAACTTGCTCCAAAAAAGCGTGCACAAACTACTCTAGGGCTAAGGTAAAACTTTATAAATAATGCACCTCCAAGAATGTTGTAAATACCTTCTACAAGAAGCTCCACAATGTCAATATGGCCTCCAAGTCTGCTTCAACCATGCACTAGGGACTGCCTCAACAAGGTGTCAACTCTTCAATGTCTGCTGCAAAGGGGCTTCTACAATTCTTCTCCAAAGATGACAGTCAACTCACAAATCCGATCTTATCTCTACAATCCGAGTTCACAAGTAATGACTATCCACTGTACAAGATGAAATATCATAGATCCGGGCCTTCGAAGGTCTATAACAAGGCCTTACTGTTGATAGTATGAGCCTTCACTTACTGATCCGAGGTAATTGTGGTAAAGTCTGAGTTAAGGAGGTGACAATCCACAGTAAGGTATGTTATAGGACTTGTTCATACATTGACTGTAGGTGTGTCTCTGAAATTGTTTTTCAAGCACTGTATTGTAGGTGTGTCTATGAGATATCCTTAGCCCACCAAAAAAGTTTAACCACAGTTTTTAGTATGACTTGGACTGAGATTCTCCGTCTACTGTAGTTTGGACCTGCTGCTATTATCACAAACACAAAATAGATTCATTAATTTTGTGTTAAATTACCTTCCATTCACTGTAATTACCTTAGTGATACTTGGGAAAACTTTGGCCTTAATTCCGTCTTGTATTCCAGTAACTGCTTCTCAAAAAGGTGCCAAAAATCTGAGCTCCAAGAGACTGAAATTCTGTGGTGTAAGAGCTGCAATAGGACATTGTTTAGCCTTCCGAGATTCTACAGGATGACATAGTTATGAGGTAAAACGAGCACACAACAAGTATGTGGTATGGAGGGTCGAATTTACCCCCATATTTCACTTGTCCAAGCCTTCTGCAACTGTTTAGAGCCTTCCACACAAGACTGTCCCAGAGCTAAATGAAATTTAGTCCCTCCACAGAAGTATCCTGAGCTATCACACAAACACTGAGTTTCCCAAACAAATAATCCTTCTTAGCCTCCTTGAAAAAATTTCCCAAACGCTATAATTATGATATATTTTTTTTATCTCCTCAGCCTCCTCTTTTATCTCTGTATCCTTGACCGAAATTTTGATGCTAAAATGAATTTTTTCAACGTCAATTTATACAATATTTCAACCCTTAATGAAGAGACGCGTCTCATGGAGGCAGGTCGACATGAATGTCTGAGTGTAGGTCGGCTAGCCTTAAAAAAATATTATTTTTAAACTTAAAAATTCATTTTCTCACAAACTGCTGGGAGTTTCGGGGAAAGTAAAGGCTCATTGGAAAGAGGAAAAAGTCCTCTTTCAGATGATCTAGGACTCATTGTGATAGGATGCCTCCAAGGTGACAAAATTTATTTTTCTTTATAAATGTCCTTGAATTTTTATGTGCAGAAAGTGATTGGGACAACAAGAGGTCACTAGGTCTTCTTCATTGTTATGGCACCAAAAATGCCTTTATATTATTTCCACATCATCATGAGGTATTCCATGGCATCTTATGTCACCGAGTGATTCATCATAGTCTCATCATGTATTCATGTCATAGTGCAGTGATATGACATAGGCAACTTAATCATTAGGAAAGTTCCAAGATAGTAATATAGTATTCCAACCATCAAATGAGACATTCCATGTCATCATCACATGTATATGTCATCAAATATTAAGGCCTAGATCATTAAGTGCATGCAACATTAGATCAAGTACTTCTTAGGGCTTCCTTCATTAGTGGTTTGAATTCTTCATTGATGGTATCCTAGTCAACCAAGAGTCATGGCATCATCATATGGAACCAAGCATCTCAAGAATATTGACATCTCGGTCAATGCCATATTGACATCAATGACAACCTTGATTAACAATGAGAATATTGATGGATCACTTTATGATGGAATGAAAACATGACTCGTAAATGAAAGTGATGGATGATCTGTGCCCTATGAATAGATCCCAAAGATGAAGACTCCTCAGCAAATAAGTTCATGACATCAAAGGAAGGAGTTCTTCTGAGCAGTTGTATGTCCCTATATTTTCCTGAAGAGCTGATGCAGGTCCCTGATTAAGAGGGAGCCTAGAAATAAGTTTCTTACTTGAAAGAAATTTGGAAATTCCTAAGCAGAGAGGGAGCTTAGGTACATTCCTTATATAGGAATGAGTACATATGTCCTCCCTAGTTAAGAGGGAGAGATAGACACATCATTCCAAGAAGACATAATGGAGGATTGGGTAATCATCTGGCATCCGATACTCTTTGAGGATGTATTAGGGAATCCAAGATAAGAGTAGTCATGGAAGGACCGATATTCTTTGAGGAATGGGAATCCAACAATAAGAATAGTCCCGATGGACAGATCCTGAGTGAACCCAAGTGGGATATGATCCAAGGGAGACAATGATGAGGGTGTCTACTCATCATTGGTCTTTCCAACATTGTAGCTAAAATTTCTCGTGGAGAGATGGAGTTGTTAGTCAAGGCCTTACACTATGACAATGTTGGTTAATATGATGCTATATAGATGGGATTACCAATCAGATACTTCTTATGAGATTCTTCAGATTGAGAGTAACCATGTACCATTATGAATACCTCCTTAGTTAAGAGGGAGTGTTGAAAAGTGTAACTAGGTTCGGTCTTCATAATGACTTGTAATTATGAATTTACTTAATGAAGAAGACAAAGATAATAAAATATATTTTGTAATAATTGCTTTATGGATTTCATGAGCAAGAAGTTTTTATAGGTCAAAGAATTCTTCTTGATGTCTTTAGAGATTTTTTATATTGTCATAAATATATAATGTTAGAGTCATGTATATGAAGAGGTGTTACACATGTAAAGACAATTCATTGATGTAACTATATGCCTCCAAGACCATGTATAATATTCTCCTCAAGTCGGCTTAAAAATGATGAATATTCTCCTTGCTGAAGTCGGCCTCAAAAATAGAGATTGCACACCCTAGTCGGCTCAAAGTGGAGATACGCCTATTCATAGTGGTGAGCCTTGGTATTTCACCAAGAGTGCTGCAGCTCCCAGGGGTTGCCCTACTTTACTTTATCAACTCAGGGTTCGTACAAAATTGGAGGTGATAGTGCTATATACACAGAAGATGCATTCTATTCATGTCATCCTCTTCTGCTCTACGAAAGGGTGCTACTTCTAGGGGTTCTCAGTGAAGTCTGTCACACTTCAATGAAACTATACTAAGTTGCAGAAAGGAAATTACAGAAGGAAACTAAACTAAATTGCTGAAAGGAAATGACAGAAAGGAAACTAAACTAAATTTCTGAAAGGAAATGATAGAAAGTAAACTAATCTAAATCGCATAAAGGAAACTAATTTAAATTTTAGAAAGGAAACTAATTTAAACCACACTTAAATTGGCCAATCGGACAAAAATACCCTACTTATCTTATGCTTTATCTACCATGCCTCTACCCATGCAGCTAAGCCAACCATGACTTAATTGTAATTGAGAAAGTGTTGATTTGCAACTTGCAGAAGAAAGGGGTAAAGGTGCTAATGGAGGGATAAACACATGAAACAAGGCTTAGAAGTGAAAGGATGGGTTTGAACCTTATTAGAACTTTATTATAGCACAAAAATGCTTTGGAGCGAAATAATTTTGAAAAGTGTGATGGTGGAGATGCGATGGATCAAAATTTGCTAAGTGCGAAGTGTGACGGGCTAAAAGTTGCAATGTGCGAAATGCGATGGGAAAGAACTACGAAATGTGAAATGTGATGAGTCAGATGACGTGGTATTAGGACAGGTGGCAGAGCGCTTTGATCATATCGCAATCGGTGAAAAGGAGTGGTAAGTGTTAAAGGAAATAAAAACAATGCGAAGTGCGAAATGAGACGGGGATAAATATCGCGATTTGCGATGGGTGACGTGACGGTGGGACCAACAGTGGAGCGCGATCGCAATATCGCAATCAACAGATAAGAGCAGTAAGTCTTAAAATAAAAAGGAAAATTATGCAAAGTGTGAAGTGTGAAATGCAACGGGATAAAATCTGCGAAGTGGGAAATGCGATAAGTCAAATGACGTGGTGGTGGAACAGGTGGCAGAGCGTGATCACAATATCACAATCGGAAAATAGGAGCGATAAGTCTTAAAAGAAAAAGGAAAACGATGTGAAGTGTGAAGTGCGAAATGAAATGGGATAAAATTTGCGAAGTGCGAAATGCGATAACTCAGATGATGTGGCAGTGGGACCGGCGGCGGAGCGCGATCGCAATATCACAATCGACAGATAGGAGCGGTAAGTCTTAAAAGAAAAGGGAAAATGTTGCGATGAGCGATTTGTGATGTGGTAAAAGTTGCGATGTGCGAAGTGTGATATTGCAATAGCAATATCACAAAGTTAGAGGGATAGCGAAAGTGTTGTTCGAGAAAAGTTGCGAAGTGCGATATCACAATCGCAATATCACAAAGTTGGAGGGATAGCGGTAAGTCTTAAAGAAAAAGGAAAATGATGCGAAGTGCAATATGCGATATCGCAATATCGCAATCGGCAGATGAGAGGGGTAAGTGTTAAAGGAAAAAAAAACTAAACACTACATTTTGTGATTTGTGATGTACTGTAGCGGGAAGTTCGAGGAGAAAAGGCGGAGGTCAAACTTTAAAGGTTTTTTAGCATTATGTGAATAAAAAGAGTAAGACAACTGTAACCAATAGAAACAAAGGAATAAGGCGAGTTGAAGGGTTTAAGTGTTTTTAGGGGAAAAGGTGGGTGGAGCAGTTAGAATAAGTGGAGAAAAGAGGGAATGGAGGGCGTAACAAAAATGCTTAGGTTGTGAGTACAAAGATGGGAAATGAAGCGGGGAAGCACCACTGAGCTGCTTTGGGGATTTATCACTAATTCTTGCAAACAACTCCATGGATTCATGCACGAAAAAACAGACGAAATGCGTGACAAAAACTGTGAATAGAAATAATTTTTTTCCTGTGGGAAGTTCAACCCTGCTCGAACTCTATTGACAGAGATGAGAAGGGAAGCCTATATCCACAACTTTTAGAGTTTTATCCTCTATTCCATTACTCATAAGCAAATGAAAAACTACAACAACAAACTGAAAGCAAAAACTAAACAACAATGAAAGTATTAGAAGCAGAACTAGCTATATGACAAAAACAAAAATAGCTAAATGATAGAAAGGAAAGAATGAAAACAACAGAGAAATTGAAGCACATGAGGTGGGCCCTAACCCACGAGCCTCGCTCCCTAAAACTAGATCAGTAAAACAACATTTGACTACTCATTGCATTACAGAAATACAGTCTTATTACATCCCGAAGGTCTTAAACAACAAAAGGCTAATAGCTTGCAGCAAAAGTTCTGAATGGAATCGAATCCAAGGATCCTTCCTAGCTCTAGCTCTGCTCTATTTATTCTACAGGGTAGCTACCAACAACTCCCTTGAAAATAGTGATTGAGTCCACTTGGCTCCAACTAAACATAGATTGAGTGCACTTCATCTTCAGTTGCTTGGCTGCCTCTGGAACTCGAATTGCTGGAGAGAATCTTTGGGGTGATTGAGTCCACTTGAGTTCAAGTAAACAAATATTGAGTTCACTTCATCTTAATTTTGCTTGGTTGCCTTTGATAATTAAGGAGGGTGGACAACCCCCTTGAATCTCTCCAAGGTATCTCCATAATTTCCTGACATTGTGCTCATTTATTCTTCACTCTTGATCTTCTAGTGGCAGGGAGAAAGTCCCTAAATTATCTCCTTCTCCAAATATGCATAATCTTTCAAATATTCTCACAATATTGTACAAAAATAGCCAATATTAGGCAAAAATATGAAATTACCTTTAAACCTTCATAAGAAAATATAAAAGCATAAGAAAACATTATTAAGTGCAGAAGGAGAGATTTAATATATATTTTCATGTGCATAAGAGAGGTAGATGGGCCTAAGAAATGTTAGATGGGCCTTAATTTATTTCCAACTTAGAGGCCCATCACATAGGTCATGTCCGTTGAAAAATTGTAACTAGGTCGGTCTTCATGATGGATATGTAATTACGTATTTATGTTTAGAAGATGTTAATAATAATAAAATATATTTTTGGTATAATGAAGTTGGCCTAAACCATATCTGATGGTCAGCCTAAAAGATGAGAACTACCACTATATATAAGACAAGTCTGTGAATCAATTGAAAAAGAATGGAACGGAGATAACACACTAGTAAATGCAGACTCTTCTATAAATTACAGTCTTATAACTACCACAGTCTATACAGAGAATATACTTATTAAATATATGTAGTTAACACAATAGAAAAGAAGGATAAGCATATGAAGTATCTGCGGTTGTAAGGAGGACAACGATACGAAGACCTACGGTTATCACAGCTGAGGCATAGTATATATTCATGAATACACTTCGGTCATCACAGTTGAAGATTGCGTTAAGTATCTGCGGACACCATATTAGAAAGAATTGCGGACACCATATTGAAGATAGCATGTTACAAAAGAATGATACGGAATCCACAACAAATTTCGGTGCGGAGATATATATCCTAAGTGCAGATAAAAGATAGTGACGTTAAAGAGAAGCAAGAGCAATAGTGAGGAAGGTAAATCCTTGATTTACCTTCTCACAGTTCAAGTTATTTAAATACCAGTCTTGGGTCTTGATAATTGACTTAATGAAAGATTAACATAACTAAAAGAAGAGAAGACATAATAACGTTCACAAGTAATTATTAAGAAGAGAATTTTATCAAACTATGGCCTTTCAAAATTCTCAACAATGTTGACTTATTATTGGTGGAGAAAACTATATAAAGAAACCTCGAAACAAAATATTTTTGTAATATAAGTTGGATCAGTTTCTTTAATGAAGTGCAGAGATAAAGGTCTGATGAAGTGCGAAGATAAAGGTCTGATGAAGTGCGAAGATAAGGGTTTGATGTAATGCGAGTAGAAGGATTTGTTGTAATGCGAAGTTGGAATGACTTGTTGTAGTGCGAAGTAACTCACATACCTATGAAACAGAAGGTGCAGATTACAGTGTATAAGCAAAGGATAATACAACGAAGTCTAAGGGATATACAACAAGAAGGAAAGTCTATACAGTTAGTGCGAGAAGTGTTGAAATTTGCAACAAGAAACAATGAAATTGGCATCCATAAACAACATGACAACAGACACACTAGTGTGGGACCACATGTCATGTAGTGATGGGTCATATCGATACATTACTGTGCAAGCCAATTTATTTAATAAATTGGAAATGTGTCTAATTTAATTATCTCTAAATTAAATTGCACAATAAATTGTAATCTCATCTCATAAACACATGTAATAGTTAACTGAGTGTGATAGACTTAGTTACCTCATGAATTTCGAGTTGAGGGTGGTTGGTGAGGCATGTAGAGTGATTCTATTAGTTACGAAGTTCAAGTTGCAGTTAGTGCATTATTTTAATGCATGATAAATTAGTTAACTCAATTAAGTGAGTTAAAGTCAATCTAACTAGTTGTAACCAATTATTGCACTAGTGAGAGGTCAAGTGAATTAAATCATATTTAATTCACATGCAGTGATCTGTCAAGTGACTGATGATTTAATATTAATAGCTGCATGCATGTCAGTTTTGATGAAGACCTAGTTGAGACAAAGGTTAAAGGGAAGTTGACTATCAGTTGTATTTTTAACAAACTGCCAAGATGCAGTTAAAACACCACAGGATTGCCCATGATACTTGCAAAGTGAAGGAAGGCTGAAATTCATAAGGAATAGGGATTGCATTCCTCATGAATTGTGTGAGCAAGGTAGGCTGAAGACAAGCTGATAATTGGCTAAGTGTTGGCCCGATTTTTTCTGAATCAGTGTGAGACGATTAGCAAAGTGCATGAGACTCTTGTGAGAAGAGTGCATTGTAATTGTTTCATGATTCCTTGGTTCATTATACAATATAGATAGAGGGGTTTTGAGCATCAAGCTTTCCCGAGGAAAAACTTCTATGTTGTGGATTGATTTTCTTCTTTCTTTTACTTGGTGTGATTGTGCGATTGTGTTTAATTTCCACATAATTAGTTGTAAAAGGATTCAGTATTTTGCTTTAGTATATTGCATGATCAAATTGAATCCATTGGAATACATATTGTTTGTATAATTTCTACATGGTATCAGAGCGCCAGAAATCACAATAGTGGAGAAGAAATTGAGTTTGTGTTGAACAATATCCAAATTTGCAGATACTTTAGTTGGTGCAACAAGAAAATCAAGATGGCTTTCAATGGCTTAAGATTGGAATATGCCCTCGAGGGAAGTTCTAATTATATTTCATAGAAAGACAGAATGGAGGTAGTGTTGGAGGACAACGGGTTGAAATAATTAATTGATAATGATATTCCCAAGCCCGTAGTAGCAGACGCTGCTCTTCTTAATGCTTGGCAAAAGAAGGCGGCAAGGGCGAGGAGGATCTTATTGGAGGGAGTACGAGACCACATTGTCACCAGTATCCATGGCAAGGTGAATCCACATGCAATGTGGAAGGCCTTGACAGGTCTATTTCAGAACAACAACGACCAAAAGAAGTTGGCGCTGAAGGACAAGCTCAGGAAAATCAAGAAGGAGGAGGGCGAGACAGTACCAACATACTTGGAAAATTTCACTCAATGTCAATATGAGCTTGGAAGTGTTGGTGTGACCGTAGAAGATGATGACTTGGTGATCCTAGCACTTCTATGCCTTCCCAAGAGTTGGCATAGTTATTAGGACTCTGTCAATGGGAGGGAGAAGTTACTGGATTAGGAGCGACTTTGGTCAAATTTGGTACAAGAAGAATTCAGGCGGAATACTAGGGATGGATCCTCATCCAAGACTAATGAGAGGAAGATTGTGCCTTGTCCAGTAAGGTAAAGAAGGCCAAGGGAAAGAAATCCCAAGGCGAAGCGGGAAAGAAAGACTTGTCCAAGATCATATGCTTTCACTATCACGAGCATGGGCACTATGCTACAAACTATACACAAAAGAAAAGCAAGAAGGAGCCTGCAGTTGCAGCAGGTGAAGCATTGGCTTCACAGTTCGAGCTAGACTTTACACTCATTGCATGCATGGAAAGCACAGTAATGGGTTGCATGTGGTATCTAGAAAGTGGTGCCTCGTTCCATATGACGGGGAATAGAGATCTCTTCAGTGACTTGGAGGAGAAGGACCTCCAATAGAACATTGAGTTTGGAGATGATGAGAGGTATAGCTTTGCCGACATAGGTACAATTACCTTTCAGAGGGAGAATGGCTTCCATCTTAGACTAGCATATGTTTTGCATGTTCCAAGCCTAAAGAAGAATCTTGTCTCCGTAGCAGTATTGGAAGAACGTGGTTGTGAAGTAATGGTTAGAAAAGGAAAGGTGTTCCTTAAACACACAACCACAAGACAAGTGAAGCATATCGGTGTAAGAGTTAAGAACCTGTATGCTCTCAAGGTTGAGGATGCATGCAAGGCTTTGAGGAGAAAAGCAGTGGTTAATGACTTGGTGGTTGAGAGGGAGCAATTATCTCTCAACATGCAGCCTCAGAAGTAGTCTCAGAAGATTGTGGAGTAACCACAATTGGAGAAGAAGAGAGGAGATCGAGTTGAAGAGTCCACTCAAGTAGAGACCTCCAGGAGGGGGGAATTTTGAGCCAGAAGGGCAAAGGGAGTACATCCAGGTATACCTCCAGGTGTGAGGTGGGGCGATGTACAAAATTAATTGCAAGAAGAAATTGGGCAGGGTCCTAGAGATGGTGTGTCTCATGGATCAAACCTGGCTACAAGGAGCCTATAGTACATTAGTAGTAGGATCGGTTCGATTGATGCAGTGAGATGTCAGGAAGACAAAAATCAAAGTGACAGGTGTCAGATATTGGAGCACAGATCAGAGTTGGTATTAGTGCAGAGTGCATGGATGCAGATGTCAACAACGCAAAGAGTCCAATAGACATGTGCAGTAACTAGTAGCAGTCAGAAGACTCTGATGAGAGATGTATTATATTGATTCATTTGTTTGGAGGCTATTAAGTTTGAGAAATGTTGCATGCAAGAGTTACATGTCGCATGCAAGAGGTGCATGTGCGCATTCAAGGACATTCCAAGGTATCGGATCGAGACAGATTGATTCCTTTCCTATTGAGAGGGAGTGTTGAAATTTGCAACAAGAAACAATGAAATTGGCATCCAGAAATAACATGAAAAACACACACTAGTGTGGGACCACAAGTCATGTAGTGATGGGCCCTAGCGATACATTATTGTGCAAGACAATTTATTTAATAAATTGGAAATGTGTCTAATTTAATTATCCCTTATTTAAATTGGACAATAGATTGTAATCTTAACCCATAAACACTTGTAATAGTTAACTAAGTGTGATAGACTCAGTTAGCTCATGAATTTCGAGTTGAGGGTGGTTGGTGAGGCATGCAGAGTGATTCTATTAGTTATGGAGTTCAAGTTGCAGTTAGTGCATTAGTTTAATGCATGAGAAATCAATTAACTCAATTAAGTGAGTTAAAGTCAGTCTAACTAGTTTTAACTGATTGTTGCACTAGTGAGAGGTCAAGTGAATTAAATAAAATTTAATTCACATGCAATGATCTATCAAGTGACTGATGATTTACTATTAATAGCTGCATGCATGTCAGTTTTGATGAAGACCTAGTTTAGACAAAGGTTAAAGGGAGGTTGACTATCAGTTGTATTTTTAGCAAATTGCCCGGATGCAGTTAAAAAACCACAGGATTTCCCATGATACTTGTGCAGTTAAGGAAGGCTAAAATTCCTAAGGAATAGGGATTTCATTCCTCATGAATTGCGTGAGAAAGGCAGGCTGAAGACAAGTTGATAATTGGCTAAGTATTGGCCCGATTTTTTCTGAATCAGTGTGAGACGATTAGTAGAGTGCAGGAGGCTCTTGTGAGAAGAGTGCATTGTAATTGTTTCATGATTCCTTGGTTCATTATACAATATAGATAGAGGGGTTTTGAGCAGCAAGCTTTCCCCAGGAAAAAAATATGTGTTGTGGATTGATTTGCTTCTTTATTTTACTTAGTGTGATTGTGCGATCATGTTTAATTTCAGCAGAATTAATTGTAGAAGGATTCAATATCTTGCTTTAGTATTGCATGATCAGATTGAATCCATTGGAATACATATTGTTTGTAAAATTTCTACAAGAAGGGTTTCATACATTCGAACTAGGGCTAGGGATGTCATTAAGGAAATGAGGGTGCTAAAAGAAGACCAAATGAAGGAGATCCTTGAACCAAAACAGAAGACTGTTGGAGGTCGAAAAGATTGTGTCAAAGAGGTAAGAAATATAGAGACAGAGATTCTCTAGTAACAATGTTGGACAGTGCAAGAAAGGGAGGACAAAATTGAGAAGAGCAAGGAGATCAAAGAAGTGTTGTGACAAGGTCTTGGAGGCATATTGAATTCAAGGGTCTAGGTCATGGTAATGGTAATTGTCAATTGAAGGTCTATAATAAGAATTACCTACAGGTTTTCCTCTTTAAGAGGGAGAGGTTTTGGCCCTGGCTTGAAGAACCTAAACTTTGTGTCTCTTGTGTTTTGATAACTGACTTTATGTAAGACACAATAGGCTAACGAAGATAAGATATAAGAGAAAGAAGCATAATAAGTATAACATAAGCAATTATCAAGTAAGATAATTGGATTAAACACTGCCCTACCAAATTCTCAACATATTATGCCATTTTATAGATCCATTTCTTATTGTTTATGGGATGATATATTGGTATACAACGCTACTTGGGAGGAGCACATTTCACATATGATGCATATGCTAGAGACATTGAAGAATCTCTAGCTACTAGCATATCTCAAGTGTGAGTTTGCGCAACAATATTTGGTGTATCTAGGATATGTGATAGGTGGAGGAGAGTTGAAGATAAATCCTACCAAGATGAAGGCCATCATGAATAGGTCGATGCCTACTAATGTTTCTAAGTTCAGGAGTCTCATTAGGGTAGCACAATACCTAAGGAAATTCATGTCTGTGTTTTGAACAATAGCAACACCACTCCACACCATAACAGTGAGTGGAAAGAGTTTCCATTGGGGAAAGGGTCAAGAAAGAGCCTTTGAGGAGTTAAAGAAGAAGATTAGTCAAGCACCAGTTCTATCGTTACTAAATTGCATCAACCCTTCGAAATAGAGATAGATGTGAGTGGGTATGTTGTGGGAGCATTTTGATGCAAAGAGGAAGGCATGTATGCTACCATTCTAAAGTATTTCATGAGTCAATTCTTAACTACCCTACCTATGACAAAGAGCTCTACTCTCCAATGCAAGCTGTAAATAAGTGAAAACACTATCTAATGGGAAAGTAGACAATAATCCATAAAGCACCAACCACTATAGTACTTGCATGCCCAACGTAAGTTACAACATACTAGGTATTACAAGTGGATAGGGCTTTTACAACAATTACAATTGGTGATCAAGTACAAGAAGGGAAACACAAACAAGTTGGCCAGCATGCTTTCAAGGCCACATACATCAAAGATCACAACTTTGGGAACTTTGATGCACATGGAGCCTTTCACCCACAATGCATATAAAGAGGCATATACAAAGGATGAGGACTTAAAGGATGTATTTTGACAGTTGTAGAGAAAAAATCATGTGCATGACGATGAAAATGTCAATGAATACCATATCTTGAATGGAGTTTTCTTTAGTGCGACTTTTTGGAGTTCCCGATGCTGGAATCTGGTGAAAAAATTTGAGGTAAAATCTTGATTTTTGTTATTTAAATTGGTTTTTTGACTGCATATATGGATTCAACACCCTAAAAAACCCAAAGGGCACTTCGATTGTGCAAGGTTACCCATCAAACTTTTATTTTCAATGAATCCTTGTTGGATTTTAGAGAAATTAGACTGGAAAAAACCGTCAGAAAATCCCTTAAAAAGTCTCACTAAAGACTACTTGTATCTTGAATGAGTTACTCTACAGGTTGGATAAGTTATGTGTTCCTAAAGGTGCACGACCGTAGCTAATCAGAGAGGTTCACACTTCCAGTTGAGATTTTGGGGTGTTGGGGTAGCAT
>JAXQQM020081279.1:0-16519 GCA_034641835.2 Pinus albicaulis | reverse complement strand
TTTGAGATTCTGGAAACACTCGCGACACATTAATTTGTCACCGTCCCTACCATTCCCCGTCCCGCACAATGGAGGACCCATTATGTGACCTGTGAACACTGTCATGCCTTGAAAACATCATCAATGCATCCCTCCGAGTATGAGCTTCATTTCCCCTTGAGACATCTCCTTGCAAAATCCATGAAAAACAGCTCTTTTTGCATTGGCGCGGGTAGACAGTTCAGT
Source organism: Pinus albicaulis (assembly GCA_034641835.2). NCBI lineage: Eukaryota > Viridiplantae > Streptophyta > Pinopsida > Pinales > Pinaceae > Pinus > Pinus albicaulis. The sequence goes on along the minus strand of JAXQQM020081279.1, from coordinate 16,294 downwards.
ACTCGCGCCACTCAGGGAAATACTGTAAAGAGGTCGCGCCACTTGGCGCTCTGTCATAGAGCAGCAATCGCGCCACCCATTTTAGGGACTGTTTTTTATATATGGATGGCGGAAGTTGAGTTCAACAAACTCACAACCACTGCCTATCTTGAGTTGGGAGGTTTGGCTACGGGAGTTCTATGGAAGGGAAGTAGTTTTGCCACCTTCTATGGAACCTTCCTTGTCGATAGGGCCCATCCCATAATAATAGGGATCCCAACTCCCTCCTTCCCCATCTATAAAAGCTTGCTCAGATCCATGGCAAGCTAGTCTTGAAGTGCTGAAGCTTTGCATCTCCCTATTCCCAAGTGCCTTTGTGTTGTAAAGAATCCCTTCTTTCCCTTAAGGCCTATTCAAGCGAGGAGACCATTGTTACGAGACTCTGGAGAGGTTTTCCCTTTCCTTGGCGAGCTTTGCGAGACGTGGACGACCGGGGACCCGTTCGAAGGAGGCTGCGACGTCAGAACTTGGTTGTAACTTCTATTCGTTTATTACTTAATAGATGAATATGATTATGGTTCCACTCCGTTTTCCATCATGTTAATGCGAGTAATATCTTTTCTGACCGATGTTTAGTTACGTATGCTGGTTCCTATGCTTGTATCTGTTCGTTTCTTCTATGTGCAGGTGTTCATCCGCGGAGATCGTGGGAGAATTGTGATCTGCCAGGGCTGAAGGACGGGAACACTTCTTCTTCAGATCATAGCGTTGGAATCCAGGTAGGCTTCTAACCCAAGTCTTTCATTCGTAATTAGGAGCTTGCGTCATAGCATTGTTTGTTTGTTGCTAGACCCCTGCTGGGCTAGTAGGGATCGCCTCTGTCCGCAGAGGGGATTTACCTCCTCAACAAATTGGCGACTCCGCTGGGGATCGTCCGGTTTTCCTTGTCTCGTTTATGATTATTTCGCTTTGATTGTTTATCCTTGCTTGATGAACCTTCTGGGTTGGATTCTTTCATTGTTTTAGCTTCTTGGTTTGCTTAGCTTGTATTGGTCTGTTTCTGGAATAGCTTATTTTTATTTTTTATTGAGGAACTCGACTGGCGCGGTTTTTAACCCGACAGTCGCGCCACTTGGCGCTTGTTGCTTTTGTCTGTCTCGCGCCAATTGGCCTCTGGCGCCAGTTTCAAGCCCACAGTCGCGCCACCCCTGTGACTTTTTTGAGTTTCTTCATTTTTTAGCTTTCTGGACTTGACCAATGCTTCTCTTCTTGATTTCCCGACTGTCTGAGTGTGTTGGAGTCTTGTTTGGCTGGAATTCACCTCTGTCCTTTGGTTGTTTGCTTATTTCTACCGATTTCACGTTTTGAGCCCTAGGGCATCTAGTGGCTTAGTGTATCGAGCCCTCCTTGGGAGTTTAGGTGTCTTGATTGTCCTGTCAACTTGTTGATTGGTTCTCCACGCTCTCTTAACAGTCTTTGATTGTTTTGCTGCGTCTTTTGAGTGATTGTTCATTCCTTCATTCGGAATTCGTTTGCCCTTGCTTTGGACCTAGATCACACGGTCCATCGGAAGCTTTTGAGTCTTTCTTTGCTTTGAGAGACTTTGGGTCGATTTAGAGATCTGATTGATTGCATTGTTGAGTGAATTTTGTTTGTTTCGCTCTCTTGGATATCATTTCTCAAATTTTTCCTTTTGTTTTCAGTGCACATTAGCCATTAAACATTGAAAATCAAAAAAAAAAATCTCTCTTGCTTTTGTTAATTAGTGCAAATTGTGATCTTTTCCATATCGCTAGTGATTAGTGTTTGAATGAAAAGTGTTCAATTGCATTAGTTGCATTAGAGACATTGTTGTTTGTATTCCGTTCATTTCGTTTGCATAAAAGCTCTCAACTCTTATTTAACTAGTTTTCATCGAACGAAATGTTGCACCGTGGCATATAGCTTGCATTTAGGAGACACTACATACGATAGGGCCTGGAAATTGAAACTTAATTGAAGATCAACTGTAAAATTTATTCAATTAACCTAAGGCAACATTGGAACTTAACTCAACATATTTAGAAGGTCTAGGCTAGAGACGTGTCTTGCCGTTAAACCCATGAAATGCTGCTTCACTGCTGGCTTTAGGACAGTCAAGTACGGACTTGTGCTCCCAGACTGTCACTGGTGAGACATATAAAGGGAGACCCTCTAGGTTTTCAATTCTTTATCCACAGGAAGCCGAGTCTGCCGCCCTATACCCGTGATACACCGAACACAGCATTCGGGGAGACTACCTGCACGTACGGAAAGTCCTTGGTCGATTTCTGTTTCATTATTGAAACCAAGGTGTATATTGGAGTTCACGGATATTTGGTACACCCTTTGTGCCTAGTTTTTCCTGAGCAGTCATTTGGTCTTTTCTGACTCCCTAAACTTGAAAAGACCGTCAAGCGCTTGTCCTTTCACGCTTGTGTCAACTCTGAAAGAGATAGAGTCATCTTTTTATTGTTTCTCGACTCTTAAAACATGAAACGGTAGAATTTCTTACTTTCCAATGTGGTAAAATTAATCGCCCACGATTACACGCCCGCTTAGATATTGCTTGTTGACCGTTTGATCGTGTGTCTTAACTCATTTTCAGCCCGTGTGTGGTTTTGAGTTTGATGGCAACTTTTTCAGAGTTCACCAACCAAGGAATCCCCTCAGAAGGGAATCCCGGTCATTTTCCTCCTTTTGGAAATGTTGGTGCTCCTTACATGGCGACGTTGTCCCTTCCTGGATTAACTGTTGGGTTGCCTGTTTGGTTGTTCTCAACCTCTGTTGTCCCGAATAACTCCGTTACTGTTCAGTCAGTTCCTCCGACGGAACAACATCATGTTGATTCCAAGGTGGACCTCTCCCCTTCTTCGCCTGTTTCTGCGTCCTCATCTTCTACTTCACCTGGTGAAAGCCTGGATTCGAGTAACCAGGTGGCTAAGAAGAAGAAGAAGAAGACAAAGAAGAAGAAGTCCGATAAGCGAGAGGCTAAATGTATGGCCATCGTCCACGCCGAATCTCCTCTTGATAAACCTTTCCAACCCTCCACCTGAGTCAAGTTCCCTTGCTTGTTATGCACGGGAGACCATCTTCTTCGAGACTGCCCTGGCATTCCCAAGGTGCTCGCAGTATGGTCCAACGGCCGCCCGCCGTTGCCTTTGACTTCCGGGAGCCAGGTTGGGGGCACGTATTCAACTGATACTGATAAGACTCCTAAGAAGCAGGGCAAGATTACCAATCCCTGTAATTTGTGTGAAGGGCACCACGCTATTCACCTTTGTCCTTATATGGATGAAGCCAAGCGAGTCTTGGACAACCCAACTGTTTCTGCACCACGCCTCCCGGCTGGTTATAAACAGCTTTCTTTGAGTCTTCCACCTGCCGATGCCGCGATTGGTCAAGAGTCATCCTTGGTCGATCCCACTCCCCCAGAAATTCAAATTCACGAATCCGTCCTTGACCAACCATTGGTCGTCGGATCGGTTGAACTGGCCCCGTCCGCGGTGCACCAGGTATTTTCTGTCGAGAGTGGATCTCACACTCCTCATGTCCTTCTGGTTTCTTCAGATTCTTCGGACTTGGAGAAAGATTCTCCTGTCTTTGTGCTTCAAGAAGCTGCCCCTCCGCCTCCCAAGATGGAGGCTACGGAGGATATTCCTCCCGCCTTCGAAATAGAGGTCATGGAGGATGCTTCTTCTACCGTAACATCAGGGGAAGACCTTCGCTTGTCGATGGTAGCCCCTCCGAGTAGTTTGGTCGCTTCCTTTGATTGGAACCGATTTGCAGGATTTCGCCTTCCGTCTTATGTGCCTTTCGAGATCACAGTACAGGCTCTTGGTCTGGTTGTACCCAACACCATTATAGACGAAGGTGCCTCTGTTAGTATTCTGTCTTCAACTACCTGGCAAGCTTTCGGTTCGCCGCCACTTGCGCCTGTTACGCAGAATCTGCTCACTTTTAACAGAAGGACGAGTCAACCGTTGGGGATCCTTCCAAGGTTACCTGTTACTTTGGGAGGAAAAACCGTCCATATGGACGTGATGGTCGTTCCAGGCCCCTTGGATTTCAATCTGCTTTTGGGGCGTGATTACACCTATGCCATGGGAGCGCTCGTCTCCTCCCTCTTTCGTGTGGCCTGTTTTCCACATGAAGGAAGGATCGTGACCATTGATCAGCTGTCATTCTTTGGTCCTAATGTGGCAACTGGTCCGCCATCACCCCCTCCTGGTTTCTATCCACCCGTTGTATCTGCCCTACCGCAGGTCAACTATGTGGCAACCTACCCCGTGCCTGTACTCAGTGACGATGCTGTTGTGCATAGTGTGCTGGGGGCATTGGGTCCTGACTTCCAGGATGTTTTCCTTCCATCGGGAGTGGAACTCTTGGAAGCATCGCCTTCTTGTTCATTTTGATATAAGCCGGTTAGAGCACAGTTCCCTCCCTGTGTCAAGCTCTTTAAAAAATGAAACCAGGTTGTCGGAGCACAGTTCATTGTCTTGTGTCAAGCTCCTTAAAAAATGAAACAAGGTCGTTGGAGCATAGTTCCTCCACTTGTGTCGAGCTCCTAAAAACAATGAAACAAGTTGTTTGAGGATGGTTCCTTAAGTGTGTCAACCTCGTTAAAATAATGAAACACGAGCATGTTCAATTCGATTTTTTGTTTTGAACCTTCACTCCATTTTCAATGGACTGAAGCTTGGGGGGCATGCACCTCGAATTGAGACATCATGCTGGGGGGCATGCCCGTCTTCCTCATTTCAAGCATAGTTTGCATATGTGTGTGTTCATGTGTGCTTTTAAGCTTGCGTAAAAATGAAATGTGTGATTAGATACATTGTGTGAATACATTTAGCATTGGGTCGTTTGTTATGTAACTGATACATTAGATTACATCTGTATTAGACATTTGCATGACATATAGAAAACATCATCACATGTAAAGAAAGATCCATCCAAAATAGTCGTATGTATATATATATATGTGTGTCGAAATGTTTGCACAGTGTGCATCACAAAACTCAAAAATATACATAATTGTCTTAATACATCCTGAGACACTGTGTCTCTCAAAAAATAGGTGTAGCTAAATCCTAGAGACTAATCCGCATGGTGCTCATGATAGCACGTCACTGCACGCACTAGCCGCCTCAGGATTCGGTGGAGCCGGTTTGGGACTCCCACCGTATGGCGCTGGTACTCCATCGGTACGTCTGACAGTCGGGCATAGTCTGGGATCCCATGGACGATCCCCTCGAGGTTCTGAACCAGTGCCTCTCCTCCGGTACCTTCCCCCTGGATCTCGGGGGCGAGTTGTGTCCTCCGGAAGATAGGAGACATCCCGGCTGGTCTCTCAGGTCCTACATCTGCATGCATATATAATTGTGTTAAGACAAGTGTGTATTAACAAAAAAAAACATATAAACATGAAATCAAAAATTTGAGGTCTTACCCAGCTCCTCGTCCCAGTCGTCTCCTTCTGGTAATGGGAGATCTGGGTCTCCTGTAAAGTCAGTTCCCGAATAGGGCCAATCTTCCACAACGATCAGTTGGCGCCGTAGCCACCTAAAGAACTCTGGCTTCCAAGACATCTGTTGGCCACCTCCAGATCTGGGCATCAGTGCTGCCCAGCGAGCCATTCTCGGCTCTCGTGGTATCGGACTCGCCACATGGGCCTCTTGGCCCTGGAAGGTTGGTATGCGTTCTAGAATGAACGATACCAAGATGGAACCATACCCAAACTGCTTCAGTTTCCCCTGTTTGCACTTTGTGAGTTGCCTTTTCATATTGATGGTCACAGCTGTTGCCCAATCATACAGTCGGGGACCCATGCATTATGAGGCTAACAGGAGTTGAGTCTTCGTGGCCTCGTGCGGAGCCTGCGACCCAGCAGCCCGCGTAATGGTGTGGAGAACTACTCTCAGTGCTAGATCAGGGATGGTGGAGATGTATACTTTCTTACTTCCTGATCCTGTTTGTGCCCCTCGGCACACCCGCGCCATTACCTCTTCCATCTTTTCCCCTGATGGTCTGCTCCCAGTCAGTACAGGGATTGGACCTCTGCGGGACAATCCAGTAATAAAATAAATGTCGGTGACCTCCAATTCCAGCACCTGGTCTCGTATTCTGAATACTTGGTCATTTTCATCCCAGAGGTTGATTAGATATTGGAGAAGCTCGGGCTGAGCTCGTAAACATGGCGTGAGGAAGAACTTTTTCAATCCGCAGTCTCTCAGAGCATTCATGCAAGCCTGGCTTTGCATGGCCTCTTCATCCTCATCTCCGTGTTCTCGTTCCTTCCATTCAATTGCCATTTTGAGTGTTTATCTGCATTCACATGGTCAAAAGCCCCTGATTAGATCTTTGGTGAGCTTCAAATTTCAAGAAATTTGGTGTAAATATCGGAATTTTAGGCGAAATTTTGGGTTCCGCCGCTGGCGCGACTGTTTTGCTAACAGTCGCGCCAGGTGGCGCGGGCCTTTTGGTAAAAAGAGCTCAGTGGCGCGGGTCCGTCCCCGATACCCGCGCCACTGGGCCCGGCCCTAAAATTTTAAAAGTGCCCTTACAGAACTGATTTATGAAGGGAAATCATTAAAAAATGTATGGAAATGAAGAGAAAAGGAGCGCCTCTTACCTGTGACAGACGAGACGCTGAATGATTGCCTGGATTGGTCGCAATCACCGTCAGAAGATTCTGCTCCAAATGGACCACTGTTACTTTCCACAAGGTAAATAGTAAAAAGTAATTTCATTTTTTACCAATTGGACATATTTATAACTTTTCGACGTTAAATGAGCTTTGAAAGTTATTTTTGTCAAATATTTGCATGTATTATGTCGAAAATGGATTTTACGCTTGCTTGGTATGTGCAGCGGCAGGTTTTTGCGACTTAAAAGGTGGAAACGAGTTATATTTTATACTTTTTCGGACTCGGTAAATACACGAAAAAGTCACTCTGGAGTCATCTTTCAGCTCTTTTCTGACTCTCTAAATATGAAAAGATCGCCGAGGCCCTTGTCGTTTCGATCTCGTTAAAATGGACACAAATCGACATTCACCCAGTATAAGTTTAACCCTTTTTCGGGCTGGGCTGGATCGATTACGAAAAAGGAATACCCTAGCCTATCGCGACTAGGAGGTTTTTCCGGATATTGTTTTCTACCTTTTCGGATCTGGGAAACTATTTACGAAAAGGGACCTGTGGAGTTTTCTTTTCCGCTGTCTTTTCAAACTCTCTAAACATGAAAAGACACCGAGTTCTTCCTTTTTCAGACTCGTTAAACCCTGATGACATTGGATTCCGTCAAAATGACGTTCTCCGAGTTTCTCCTTCCTAGGACTCGTTAAATGCACTAGGATGGATTCGCCCGAAGGGCGGACTTATATCACAAGCATATGCTATCCCCTTGAAGCTTGTTATCAAAAATAATTGGGGTACTCGCCAGAAATGGTGGGGGAAAAATGGAACCATCGTCGTTGTCGTCGGCAGTATGTCGCTCTTGAACATGGCACTTGTCTGCATTCGTGTCGGGTTGGGGACATCTCATATCGTTGCTTCACTTTGCCTCCATGGGTTTGGGTAATCTCTTTTGACCTCTCATCTGTTCACTGCCTCGTCGCCATGACCTCTGATCCGTTGATGTCAAATACTGCCAAGTCCATTGTCGTACCGTTCATGTGTTCAAGATTCATGTGTTCGAGAGAAGTTGGCCTCTGCCAATGTCAGCCTTCCTCTGTTTCTTATGATCACGATTCTAGCAAGCATATGTTCCTGCAGTCTCGTGTCGATGATGTGGGAATCATTATAAAATGAACCCGATCAAGGTCACTTCATCGACTTCAACTCATTATCCGGGAAGAGCTGGTCTAGAGACTCTGATGGTACCTTGGAGCTGCATGCCTCGATGGCCGGTTCCGTCGCATTCGACGTGAAGTTTACATCATTGACTTCAGTGGATGATTTGCGGACAGAGGCGATCCATACTAGCCCAGCAGGGGTCTAGCAACAAACAAACAATGCTATGACGCAAGCTCCTAATTACGAATGAAAGATTTGGGATAGAAACCTACCTGGATTCCAACGCTATGATCTGGAGAAGAAGCGTCCCCGTCCTTCAGCCCTGGCAGATCACAATCCTTCCACGATCTCCGCGGATGAACACCTGCACATAGAAGAAACGAACAGATACAAGCATAGGAACCAGCATAGGTAACTAAACATCGGTCAGAAAAGATATTACTCGCATTAACATGATGGAAAACGGAGTGGAACCATAATCATAGTCATCTATTAAGTAATAAACGAATAGAAGTTACAACCAAGTTCTGACGTCGCAGCTTCCTTCGAATGGGTCTCCGGTCGTCCACGTCTCGCAAAGCTCGCCGAGGAAAGGGAAAACCTCTCCAGAGTCTCGTAACAATGGTCTCCTCGCTTGAATGGGCCTTAAGGGAAAGAAGGGATTCTTTACAGCACAAAGGCACTTGGGAATAGGGAGATGCAAAGCTTCAGCACTTCAAGACTAGCTTGCCATGGATTTGAGCAGGCTTTTATAGATGGGGAAGGAGGGAGTTGGGATCCCTATTATTATGGGATTGGCCCTATCAACAAGGAAGGTTCCATGGAAGGTGGCAAAACCACTTCCCTTCCATAGAACTCCCGCAGCCAAACCTCCCAACTCAAGATAGGCAATGGTTGTGAGTTTGTTTGAACTCAACTTCGGCCATCCATATTTAAAAAACAGTCTTGCCATGGATTTGAGCAGGCTTTTATAGATGGGGAAGGAGGGAGTTGGGATCCCTATTATTATGGGATTGGCCCAATCAACAAGGAAGGTTCCATGAAAGGTGGCAAAACCACTTCCCTTCCATAGAACTCCCGCAGCCAAACTTCCCAACTCAAGATAGGTAATGGTTTCTGAGTTTGTTGGAACTCAACTTCTGCCATCTTTATTTAAAAAACAGTCCCTAAATTGGGTGGCGCGACTACTGCTCTATTACAGAGCGCCAGTTGGCGCGTGAGTTTGTTTGAACTCAACTTCCACTTACACAAAAATACAGCCCTTAAATCTGCTTGGATACTGCTCTAAGACAGAGCGCCAAGTGGCGCGACCTCTTTACAGGATTTCCCTGATTGGCGCGAGCACTGAACTGTCTACCCGCGCCAATGCAAAAAGAGCTGTTTTTCATGAGTTTTGCAAGGATATGTCTCAAGGGAAAATAAAGCTCATGCTCAGAGGGATGCATTGATGATGTTTTCAAAGCATGACAATGTTCACAGGTCACGGAATGGGTCCTCCATTGTGCGGGATGGGGAATGGTAAGGACGGTGACAAATTACTGTGTAACAGATGCCCCCTAAAGCATGAGGCCCGAGAGAGAGAGGGGTGAAATGCTTTACGAGAACATGTCCAACTGAAGGCCCGCCGTCGGAAAACCTGCACAGAAAGATACAACTGATATCTCAAGTACATGATGTATATATATGGTATGGACGCAGCCATCCGAACAGAGTATGCTATAACTGGATTCAGCGAGTAATGCCTGACCCTAACTAAGATCAAACAAATAGACGTGCATGGCCTCACGAGACTCAATCAATGACTATCATGATATTCACGTGCGCTGCTATAACAGATAACTAAAGAGCCCATGCCGATCTCCTACTAAAACAAGTACAAGTTCTAGCATGCGAATGTGTGAGCTGATGTCGAACATGCAAGAACATCGTCTGATTACCAGCCAATAATGAAAGCCGTTAACAGACGCGAGAAAAACCACCAATACTGACGATGGTCCTCAAGGTACTACAGGTACAATCTACGGCGTGTGAATGAATGAGCTGACGTCGAACACCCGCAGAATCATCCGATCGGAGGCCAATAATGAAAACCTCTCGTCGAATGCGACGAACCTGCCATTAAGGCATGCAGGCCCCAAGGTACCATCAGGAGTCTCTAGACCAACCTCCTGGATAATGAGTTGAAGTCGACAGGAAGTGACCTTGATCGAAGGTGGGCCATAATGATTCCCACATCATCGACACGAGACAGAGGAACATAATGTTTTGTTGTGAATCAAGATCATATGAGAAACAGAGGAAGGTTGATATTCGCAGAGGCCAACTTCTCTTGAACATATAAACGGCACGACAATGGACTTGGCAGTATTTGACATCAACAGATCAAAGGTCATGGCGACGAGGCAGTGAACAGATGAGAGGTCAAAAGAGATTACCCAAACCCATGGAAGCAAAGTGAAGCAATGAGATGAGATGTCCCCAACCCGACACGAATGCAGACAAGTGCCATGTTCAAGAGCGACATACTGCCGACGACAACGACGATGGTTCCATTTTTCCCCCACTATTTCTGGCGAGTACCCCAATTATTTTTGATAACAAGCTTGAAGGGGATAGCATATGCTTGTGATATAAGTCCGCCCTTCGGGCGAATCCATCCTAGTGCATTTAACGAGTCCTAGGAAGGAGAAACTCCGATAACGTCATTTCGACGGAATCCAATGTCATCATAGTTTAACGAGTCTGACAAAGGAAGAACTCGGCGCCTTTTCATATTTAGAGAGTTTGAAAAGACAGCGGAAAAGAAAACTCCAGAGGTCCCTTTTCGTAAATAGTTCCCCAGATCCGAAAAGGTAGAAAACAATATCCGGGAAAACCTCCTAGTCGCGATAGGCTAGGGTATTCCTTTTTCGTAATCGATCCATCCCAGCCCGAAAAAGGGTTAAACTTATACTGGGTGAATGTCGATTCACGTCCATTTTAACGAGATCGAAACGACAAGGGCCTCGGCAATCTTTTCATATTTAGAGAGTCAGAAAAGAGCTGAAAGATGACTCTCCGCAGAAAACCAGTGGTAAGGCAGTAGCTAATGTTCCTAATGGTGTGAACTCGTTTCTAAAACATGATAAAACAGAGGCTGAAGAGGCTTCTGCCAATAAAAACACTCATCGCAAGTTAGCCTCGGGAATGGGTAAAACAACCAAGTGAAGGTATATGATCGGCCAAGCAGATAGTGACGATGGAGTGAGAAAACTGAGGCTCATCTGGCAAAACAGACTGATAAAATGGAAATCACGAGGGGAAAAATGGGAATGGTTTCATTTTTACACAAGCTTGAAATCAAGAAACTCTGCTTGAAGTTGGTTTCATTTTTACACAAGCTTGAAACAAAGATAAACTATGCTTGAAACTGGTTTCATTTTTACACAAGCTTGAAACGGAAACAAACTATGCTTGAAAAGTAAGCATGCCCCCAGCATGGTGACTCAATTGCATATGCTCCCCAGCCCAGCCCATGGAAGGTGATGAGTGAAGGTTCAAAAGCATCAGATTCAAGAAAGACTCAATCGGGATCTTATGAGAATCTTACAAGATCTTATCAAAGACTCGAATTGAACAGGAACATGTTTCATTGTTTTAACGAGGTTGACACATTAAAGAACTATCCTCAGGACACCTTGTTTCATGGTCTAAGGAGCTTGGCACAAGACAAGGAACTGTGCTTCGACAACCTTGTTTCATTTTTTAAGGAGCTTGACACAAGACAAGGAACTCTGCTCCGACAACCTTGTTTCATTTTTTAAGGAGCTTGACACAAGACAAGGAACTCTGCTCCGACGACCTTGTTTCATTTTTTAAGGAGCTTGACACAAGACAAGGAACTCTGCTCCGACAAACTTGGTCATAATGAACAAGAAGTCATCGCTTCCAAGAGTTCCACTCCTGATGGAAGGGAAACATCCTGGAAGTCAGGACCCAATGCTCCCAGCACATGATGCACGATGGAATCATCACTGGGCACAGGCACGGGGTAGGTAGCCACATGTGCTGACCAAGGTGCGCATACAAATGTGGATAAACCGTGAGGGGCGATATACTGACCGCCTGCCACATTAGACCAAAACAACTGACAATGACTAATGGACGATCCTTCAGTGGAAATGCACCACACGTAGGGGGAGGAGACAAGCGCTCGCATGGCATAGGTGTAATCACGCCCCAAGAGAATATTGAAATCTAAGGGGCCTGGAACGACCATCACGTCCATATGGACGGTTTTACCTCCCAAAGTAACATGTAACCTTGGAAGGATCCCTAACGGTTGACTCATTCTTCCAAAGTGAGCAGAACAAAAGTAAGGTTTTACATGTAAGAAAGCTGCTGTAAGAAGACTAAAGACATAATAATAGAGACCATCAGCTGAGAAGAAGAAAGTTAGGAACGCACGTATCAAGAGCCCGTACCGTGATCTCGAAGGCACATAAGACGAAGGCGGTATCCTGCAAATCGATTCCAATCAAAGGAAGCGACCAAACTACTCTGAGGGGCTACCATCGAAATGCGAATGTCTTCCCCTGATGTTACGAAAGCAGAAGTCTCTTCCATGACCTCCATCTCGAAGGCGGGAGGAAAATCCTCCGTAGCCTCCATCTTGGGAGGCGGAGGAGAAACTTCTTGAAGTACAGGGACAGGAGAATCTCTCTCCAAGTCTGAAGAATCTGAAGAAACCAGAAGAACATGAGGGTTATGGGGTCCACTCTCAACAGAAAAGACCTGGTGCACCGCAGATGGGGCCAGTTCAACCGATCCCACGACCAATGGTTGGTCGGAAACGGATTCCTGAATCTGAATTTCTGGAGGAGTGGGATCGACCAAGGATGACCCTTGACCAATCACGGCATCAGCCGGTGGAAGACTCAAAGAAAGCTGTTTATAACCAGCCGGGAGGCGTGGTGTAGAAACAGTCAGGTTGTCCAAGACTCGCTTGGCTTCATCCATATAAGGACAAAGGTGAATAGCATGGTGCCCTTCACACAACTTACAAGGATTGGTGATCTTACCCTGCTTCTTAGGAGCCTTACCAGTGCCCCCAACCTGACTCCCGGAAGCCGAAGACAACGGTGGGGGACCGTTGGACCATACTTCGAGTACCTTGGGAATGCCAGGGCAGTCTCGAAGAAGATGGTCTCCCGTGCACAACATGCAGGGGAACTTGACTTTCCGAGGAGGGTTGGAAGGGTTATCAAGAGGAGACGTTTCAGGAGCAATAGCAGCACTTCTAATCTCTCGCTTATCAGACTTCTTCTTCTTTGTCTTCTTCTTCTTCTTCTTAGCCACCTGGTTACTTGAATCCAGACTTTCACCAGGCGAAGTAGAAGAGGAGGACGCAGAAACAGGCGAAGAAGGGGAGAGGTCCACCTTAGAATCAACATGATGTGGTTCGGGTGGAGGAACTGATTGACCAGTAACTGAGACATTCGGAACGACAGAGGTTGAGAACAACCAAACAGGCAACCCAACGGTTAACCCGTGAAGCACAATCGCTGTTTGAGTTATGAAAGGAGTGTAAATAATATTTGGGGAGAGAGTCACACTGTGATTCTTCTGAGGGGATTCCTTGGTTGGTAAACTCTGAAAAAGTTGCCATCAAACTCAAAACCACACACGGGCTGAAAAAAGAGTTTAAGACACACGATCAAATGGCCAACAAGAAATATCTAAATGGGCGTGTAATCGTGGGCGATTAATTTTACCACATTGGAAAGTAAAAAAATTCTACCGTTTCATATTTTAAGAGTCGAGAAACGATAAAAAGATGACTCTATCTCTTTCAGAGTTGATACAAGCGTGAAAGGACAAGCGCTTGACGGTCTTTTCAAGTTTAGGGAGTCAGAAAAGACCAAATGACTGCTCAGGAAAAACTAGGCACAAAGGGTGTACCAAATATCCATGAACTGCAATATACACCTTGGTTTCAAAAATGAAACAGAAATCGACCAAGGACTTTCCATACGTGCAGGTAGTCTCCCCGAATGCTGTGTTCGGTGTATCACGGGTATAGGGCGGCAGACTCGGCTTCCTGTGGATAAAGGATTGAAAACCTAGATGGGTCTCCCTTTATATACGCGACGGTACGGGGAGCGCAAGTCCGTACTAGCGCTGTCTAAAGCCAACAGGCGAACGACAGCTGCTAGGTTTAACGACGCCGGAACACGTCTCTAGCCTAGACCTTCTAAATGTATTTCGTTAAGTTCCAATGTTGCCTTAGGTTAATTGAATAAATTTTACAGTTGATCTTCAATTAAGTTTCAATTTCCAGGCCCTATCGTATGTAGTGTCTCGAAAGACTCCTAGATGCAAACTATATGCCACAGTGCAACATTTCGTTCGATGAAAACTAGTTAAATAAGATTTGAGAGCTTTTATGCAAACGAAATGAATGGAATACAAACAACAATGTCTCTAATGCAACTAATGCAATTGAACACTTTTCATTCAAACACTAATCACTAGCGATATGGAAAAGATCACAATTTACACTAATTAATCAAAACAAAAGAGATTTTTTTTTTGTTTTCAATGTTTAATGGCTAATGTGCACTGAAAACAAAAGGAACAATTTGAGAGATGATATTCAAAAGAGTGAAACAAACAAAATTCACTCAATCAATGCAAGCAATCAGATCCCCAAATCGACCCAAAGTCTCTCAAAGCAAAGAAAGACTCAAAAGCTTCCGATGGACCGTGTGATCTAGGTCCAAAGCAAGACAAACGAATTCTGAATGAAGGAATGGAAAATCACCCAAAAAACGCAACAAAACAATCAAAGATTGTTAAGAGAGCGTGGAGAATCAATCAACAAGTTGACAGGACAATCAAGAAACCTAAATTCCCAAGGAGGGCTCGATACACTAAGCCACTAGATGCCCTAGGGCTCAAAATGTGAAATCGGTAGATAGAAGCAAACAACCCAAGGACAGAGGTGAATTCCAGCCAAACAAGACTCCAACAGACTCAGAAAGTCAGAAAATCAAGAAGAAAAGTATTGATCAGATCCAAAGAGCCAAAAAAATGAAGAAACTCAAAAACTCACAGGGGTGGCGCGACTGTGAGAGTGAAACTGGCGCCAAAGGCCAATTGGCGCGGACTAGACAAAGGCAACACGCGCCAAGTGGCGCGACTGTCGGGTTAAAAACCGCGCCAGTCGAGTTTCTCAACAAAAATTAAAAACAAGCTACTTCCAGAACCAGACCAATACAAGCTAAGCAAACCAAGCAGCTAAACAATGACAGAATCCAACCCAGAAGGTTCATCAAGCAAGGAAAAATGATCAAAGCGAATCAATCATAAACGAGACAATGAAGACCGGACGATCTCCCCAGTGGAGTCGCCAATTTGTTGAGGAGGTAAATCCCCTCTGCAGACAGAGGCGATCCCTACTAGCCCAGCAGGGGTCTAGCAACAAACAAACAATGCTATGACGCAAGCTCCTAGTTACGAATGAAAGAGCTAGGGATAGAAGCCTACCTGGATTCCAACGCTACGATCTGAAGAAGAGATGTCCCCGTCCTTCAGCCTTGGCAGATCACAATCCTTCCACGATCTCCGCGGATGAACACCTGCACATAGAAGAAACGAATAGATACAAGCATAGAAACCAGCATGCGTAACTAAACATCGGTCAGAAAAGATATTACTCGCATTAACATAATGGAAAACGGAGTGGAACCATAATCATAGTCATCTATTAAGTGATAAACGAATAGAAGTTACAACCAAGTTCTGACGTCGCAGCCTCCTTCGTACGGGTCCCCGGTCGTCCACGTCTCGCAAAGCTCGCCAAGGGAAAGGGAAACCTCTCCAGAGTCTCGTAACAATGGTCTCCTCGCTTGAATGGGCCTTAAGGGAAAGAAGGGATTCTTTACAGCACAAAGGCACTTGGGAATAGGGAGATGCAAAGCTTCAGCACTTCAAGACTAGCTTGCCATGGATTTGAGCAAGCTTTTATAGATGGGGAAGGAGGGAGTTGGGATCCCTATTATTATGGGATTGGCCCTATCAACAAGGAAGGTTCCATGGAAGGTGGCAAAACCACTTCTCTTCCATAGAACTCCCGCAGCCAAACCTCCCAACTCAAGATAGGCAATGGTTTGTGAGTTTGTTTGAACTCAACTTCCGCCATCCATATTTAAAAAAGCAGTCCCTAATCGTTGGCTGTGATCATTTAACAAACAGAAGCTGGCAAGTGTGTAACTCTCTTCTGAGATTTCTGATTACCGGCCTTGATGCGAATTTTTCTCTACACATGCAACGATGCAAGAGAATTTTACATTTTTCATGAGAAGGCAAGGAGATGTCTCAAGGGAAAATAAAGCTCATATTCAGAGGGATGCATTGATGATGTTTTCAAAGTATGACAATGTTCACAGGTCATGGAATGGGTCCTCCATTGTGCGGGATGGGGAATGGTAAGGACGGTGACAAATTACTGTGTAACA
>JAXQQM020077218.1:0-14439 GCA_034641835.2 Pinus albicaulis | reverse complement strand
CCATCCTAGCCACAACATGTGGACAAAACTCCTACATTGTCGGCTAGTGCCTAATGCCCCCGCATCACATAGCATGGCACGGGAAGCTTCCACAATGGTTCTATTATTTAGTTCAGCGACGCCATTCTTCTCAGGAGTATAGACAGTTGTGGTCTCCCTCTTGATGCCAACTTCTCTACAAAATTTCTTGAACTCGTTTGTCTCATATTTAGTGCCATTATCAGTCCTCAATATCTTGATATTCTTCCCTGTCAGATTTTCCACCAAGGCTTTGAAGGTACAGAACCACATGAAAGCCTCATCCTTCTTCTTCAAGAATTATATCCAAGTTTTTCAAGAGAAGCCATCTATGAATGTCATATAATAAGAACATCCTCCCAAGGATGTCATAGGCAGAATCCCAGACATATCAAAATGTATCAATTGCAAGACATCAGATGTCTTTGTGATACTTGAGGGAAAAGGTTCCCTTGTATGTTTTCCTTCGACACAACCCTGACATACACCTTCATGATTATTTTAAAACTCGGGCATCCCCGTTACCACCTTCCTTTATTCAGGAAGGGCCTTGTAGTGAAGGTGTCCAAACCTTCGATGCCATAGTTCAGTCTATCGAATAGTATCACACATCATCGCTCCCAGTGGACTTCCTCCAACCTCGTAGAGTGTATCAACTCTAAACCTAATCATGATAGCTTCTTTGAAGCTCTTCTTCCAGATGCACACCTCCCCATCAATGAATGCCACATTGAAACCTTTGTCTTCCATGGCCGATATAGACACAAGGTTCTTCTTCAAATTAGGCACATAGAGTACATCTTGTAAGTGAAGGACTTGACCTTGAGACAAGTGGAGGGTCACAATCCCTGTCCCTTTTATGGGATATGTGGAATTATATCCAAAGATAATTTCCAGATTAGTATCCTTCTCAACCATATCAGAAAGTGCTTCCTTGAACCCAGTGATGTGCGTTGAGGCACCACTATCTATCAACTAGACATCCATAGTGTCGGGTGGAGATGCAGCAGAGAGGGAAAATACAAGAATGAATTCATCTCTTTTATCAACAACATTTGATTCCTCATACCTGGAGTTTCTGGACCTTTTGAAAGGTTTACCATTTCCACCGAAGGGAGATTTCCTCTTTCCTTTGAACTTGTTGTTCCTTTGATTGCCATTCCTCTGGTTGTTGTTGTTGTTGTTGTCATCATCGAGAGAGAGTCCTTCTTGAAAGGGAATTCTCTAGCATAGTGACCTGGCCTATGACAAGTGTAACACTTTCCCTTCTTTCCTTAGGCCCCTGCTCTTCCTTTGTTCTTTGGACCACAAAAGTTCTTCTTTCTATAATGAGCAGCGTAGGCAGCATTTCCTTCATTTTCATACTCCTTCATTCTTGTCTCTTCTTGTACACATCTCGATACTACTTCGTCAAAGTCAGGTATCACATTGCTATTGAGAATGGTAGTGTTGAACACATTCCATTCGGATGAGATCCCTCCAAGTGCGGTGAGTACCATCTCTCGATCAGCTATTGTCTCCCCAATAGCTAGTAGATTGTTCCTGATCTCAGTCAGCTTCAGAAAATATGATGCGCGAGGCACCACTATCTATCAACTAGACATCCATAGTGTCGGGTGGAAGATGCAGCAGAGAGGGAAAATACAAGAATGAATTCATCTCTTTTATCAACAACATTTGATTCCTCATACCTGGAGTTTCTGGACCTTTTGAAAGGTTTACCATTTCCACCGAAGGGAGATTTCCTCTTTCCTTTGAACTTGTTGTTCCTTTGATTGCCATTCCTCTGGTTGTTGTTGTTGTTGTTGTCATCATCGAGAGAGAGTCCTTCTTGAAAGGGAATTCTCTAGCATAGTGACCTGGCCTATGACAAGTGTAACACTTTCCCTTCTTTCCTTAGGCCCCTGCTCTTCCTTTGTTCTTTGGACCACAAAAGTTCTTCTTTCTATAATGAGCAGCGTAGGCAGCATTTCCTTCATTTTCATACTCCTTCATTCTTGTCTCTTCTTGTACACATCTCGATACTACTTCGTCAAAGTCAGGTATCACATTGCTATTGAGAATGGTAGTGTTGAACACATTCCATTCGGATGAGATCCCTCCAAGTGCGGTGAGTACCATCTCTCGATCAGCTATTGTCTCCCCAATAGCTAGTAGATTGTTCCTGATCTCAGTCAGCTTCAGAAAATATGATTGAACAGACTCATCACTGCCTTTCTTCAAATTCTTCAATTGATTCTTAAAGAATAAGACTTGATTCTCATTGTTGGCCTTGAACATGTGGACCAAATTATCATACATCTCTTTGGATGTGCCCATCTTAAAGATGTAGGCAACCAGACTCTTGTGAATTGAGTCCCTGATCATCAGCTTTGTTTTGATCTCCCCTTTCTTATACTTTGTTTTGGCAGCAGCACTAGCAGTGGATGGAGGCTCTTGTATTTTACCCTGCACATAGTCCATGACATCTTGGTCTTCCAAGTTAAGATCCAATGTCATATTCCAAGCATGGAAATCATCCTTCCCAGTCAATTTTTCATCAGCCTTAAAGCCATTGTAGTTTGAGGAACCCATTCTCTTCTTTGGTGATTGCTACAAATTAGGGCTTTATCTTCACCTCAGCTCTGATACCATGTAAATTTATGTAGAAGTTCTATGCTTGATGCAACTTTACATTCTCTTCAATATTAGACAACAATCACATAAACAATAAAGTAAAATGTTGATAGAACATACTAGTAGATCAATAAAAGACAAGCCATAAATATATAAGTGTGTTGGTGCGTTAGGGCGGTCAATAAGATGCTTCAACCAGAAAAGTCTCAATATGGTCAGCCAACGAGAAATGTCACACAACCCTCTAGGATAGCCAAACGGTCAACTCAAAAGTCAACCCAAAAAGTCAACAGTCAACACAAACAGCAGTAGCAGTTAGGTCAACGTTGAAAATTCAAAGTCAAATTTTTGCCTCAGGAATAGTGCCAGAAAATACGGATTAGGAAGATCGAACTTTTGGGAGAGTTTCAGGTTGATTTTACCTTGCGTTGATCAAAGTCAATGCTGGTCAAATTTTGTTGCAGAAACCCTAGACCGAAATCAGAAATGTGTTGCTGCTAGAATTTTCCCACGTGTGGAGAGAAGAGCCACCAAGGTCATCGAACCAATCAGATGAGGAGAGAGAAATGTGTGAGGATGAGATGAGTGAAAATGTCCTCCAAATTTTACCAATATATAGCCATCAGTGAGGGTGTGTGACACAACTGCTGGGGCACAAAACCTTAAGGCCGACCTGCTCATATCTTGAATAAATTCAAAATAAATGTTCTTCTCATCAGATCAAGATAATCTTTAGATCGATCTTGCACCTTTCTGAAAGAGGAACCCAATAAAAATATTGGTATCTTCATTTGAGCATCACAACATGGATTTTGGACCTAGTTGTCCAAAATTAACATCATCTTTATCAATAGAGTTCGAGTAAGGTTGACCACACCACTGGCCAAAAAAAAATTCTTTCTGTTCACTGTTTTTATCATGCATTTTGTCTGTTTTCGTGCTTGAATCAGCGGGTTTGATTGCAGGAATAAGTATCAATAGTCCCAGAGAAGTTCATCAAGTCGTCCCGCTTGATTTTCTAGCTCTGTTTTCACCCTTGAACACTGTTGTTGCGCCTCCATTTCCCTCCTTCTCTCCTTAACAGTTGTCGCACCCTTTTTATTCACTTAAGCCATTAAAATTTTGACCTCCGCCTTTCTCCTTGAAACTCCCACTTATCGTACTTTTCATCTTGCAGGATCTCTTCTCCTCTTTCTTTGTCGTTCCGCATCTCTTTCGTAATTTTCCTTTTTACCTTACCGTTGCCGATTATTAACGAAAGCAATGGAAAATCCTTTAGAAATCGACCTTACCCTTTTCCCTTTAAGACTTACCGCAATTCCTTTTCACAATCTCCATCCGCTATCCATTAACGTGTCTCCACTCCCAACGCCAATTGTGATATATTTCACCTCCTTTCTCTTTCTGCTCTTCATTTTATGATTAAAAACCTTCGAAGAACCTTAATCCACCTTTTTCTTTTAATGAAAAGCCCATCTCTTTATTGCAATTCGCAATTCCTATTGGCCTACATTAATACTTACCGCTCCTTTCTGCCAATTGAGATATGCTTAAAGCGCTTTGCCACCTGTCCTACTGCCACGTCATCTGACTTACCGCATTTCGCATTCCGCAGTTTCTATCCCATCGCATTTCACATTTCTCAATTTCTATCCCATTGCATTTCGCATTTCGCTCCCACTCCCGAACAACACTTCCACTTCCCCAACAGCATTGAAATATTACGATATCGTGTATCCACCCCCCTCTTACAACTCCGCCATCGCACTTTTAAAGGCCTCCCTATCCAAAGCATGTTTATGACATAATAAGTTTTAATAAAGTCTAAAACCCTCTTTCCACCTCTAAGCCTTATCCCATATGGTTAAGCCCTCCATTAGCACCTTTACCCCCTTTCCATCTGGACTGCAATCAACACTTTTTCAATTAGAATTAATTCATGGATAGTTGCATGGATAGAAGCATGGTAGATAGAGCATAAGATAAGTAGGGTGTGTTTAGCCGATTGGACAAGTTAAGTGTGGTTTAAATTAGTTTCCTTTCTGCCATTTATTTTTAGCAAGTTAAATTAGCTTTCTTTCCATCATTTCCTTTCTGTAATTTATATTAGTTTATTTTCCGCCATTTCTTTTCTGCAAGTTAAATTAGTTTACTTTCCATCATTTCCTTTCTGCAATTTAAATTAGTTTCTTTTCTAGCAAGTTAAATTATTTTCCTTTCCTGTCGTTTCTTTTCAACAATTTAATTTAGTTTCTTTTCTATCATTTCATATCTGCAATCTAATTTAGTTTCATTGAAGTGTGACAGACTTCACCAAGAAACCCTAGAAGTAGCACCCTTTCGTAGAGCAGAAGAGGATGACATGAGTAGAATGCATCTGTTGTGTATATAGAACTATCACCTCCAAGTTTGTACGAACCCTGGGTTGATAAAGTAAAGCAGAACAGCCCCTGGGAGTTGCAGCACTCTTGGTGTAATACCAGGGCTCATCACTTTTTGGCGCCCTTACCGGGGAGGTTTCTAGTAGATGCTTTGATTCTCTTTTAGCATTATTTCATTTTTCATGTTATTTCCAAAATATTGAAAAATACAAAAAAAATATGATTTTCATGCCTCATAGGAGTAGGGATACTCAAAAAAAATTTTAAAAATACTTCTCCAATACCAACCCCCCCATTTGACCACGTGGTGCAGTAAGAACCACATCACCATACATTTTTGAAGGTAGAAGAGATGGATGGATATGATGACAATGAAGAAGATCTTACTGGATTTCCCATTCAAGATACTGACATCAATGTACATATGAAGAACATCCCTCCATTTTGCCTTCCCAACTTCCATGGTATGATGACAGAGGATCCGGAAACATTTCTCTTTGAATTTGAGATTCTTTGTAAATATTATGGCTACTTATCACACACTCAAAAATTGAGATTGTTTCTTGCAACACTGAAGGATAAAGCTCTTAAATGGTTCATGAGTAGGTACTAATTCAATAAGATCATGGAATGATATGCAAAAGATATTTCTAGGAAAATATAAACCCATGATCTTAAAGAAATTTTTTTTTTAAATGAATCAAAAAGAGGATGAGAGCCTTGAGGATCTCGTAGATAGGTTCATGTTTAATGTTAAGAGGGAAAAATTGCATCATTTAGGATTTGACACACTAAAAACCCTCTTACTTAGAACAATTAGGGATGAGTGGATTAATCTCCTTAATCTCATGAGTGGAGGAGATGTATACCAATTTTCATTTGAAAAAATTTGTGAAACATGCAAACGCATATCAAGAGGAAGGGAAAGAGTTTAAAGAAGTTTACCAAGAAGACAATGGAGCAAGGCAATCACGAAAGAAGCTATGTTATGTAGCTCCAAGGAGACCCTGGCAGCCTAGTCAACTTGATATGATGCAAGGACCCACATCACAATTTCAAGCTTATTCACATCCATCTCAAACTAATTGGGACACACTCCCTCCTTGGAAACCTTGGCCATCTCAACCCCAAAACCAATCTCAGCAACATGGTTGGCAAGAACCTTATTGGAAAAATCCACAATATCCTCAATATTTCCCTCCATATCCTCCATACACAACTCCATGCTATCCCTACCATCCACCTCCACCAAAACCACAACCTGAACCACATCCATCTCATATATCCACCCCCACTCAACTACCTACACCACCATTTCCAAACCCATACAATGAAGTATCTCAGCTCACTTACAACGCTGAGGTACAACACTTCCAAACATCTCATCTTGATCTAGATGGTATTCATCTTAGTTCAAGAAAGGTATTGCAAAGAAGAGATTTTCTTAATTTCATTGAAGGACAACATCAAGAAGAAGAAGATCCAAATGAGGAGATCAAAAGATCAAGGGCTACACTTGATGAAGAGTCGGCATCAGAATCAGATATTGAGAAATTTTCCTCATGTTTACCAACATTTCGTCCATGTGTTCAAGAGAAAAATCAACAAAAAGAGGAAGATTTGAATGTCATAATAGAAGAGGACATCCAAGGTGATCCAACTCATCAAGTGGACCAGGGGCATCACAACTATATTAACATATGGTTCCAAACAGTGATTAGGTTGCAGCAACATGCTCTTCTCCAACAGTACTTGATACAATCCCAGTCAAAGAAATTCATCTCTCATAGCCAGGTACATGTCAAAGCATGTATTCCAAGTGTGAACATGATTTTATATGTCATTTTGATGTGTACATGGCTCCATTGGAAGTATTCCTATAGGTTTTGTTTTTTCAAGTACAGTAGGAAAGTGAAAAAATAAAAAAAGGATAAGAATAAAATCTCAAGTGAAAAACTATTTTGAGGCATCTGAGATTGGCTCACTGATTGAAAACCTCCATGAGACGGTCATTGGGTTGAAAAAAAAAAGAGAAAAAAAAAAAGATCCTAGGTGAAAACCTCATTTGAGGCACCTAGGCAGACCTACTAGTGGAAAACCTCATTAAGGCAGCTAGTAGGCCTTAAAAAAAAATGCATTTCTCCATGTATCTCTCTCTAATGAATGCAAGTGCTTTCCAACCTTCGCAAGTAGAAAAGCAACAAGTTGGCACAAAAAGAAAATGTTTTCAACACCCTGGTCAAATGTAGTCAAACTTGGACTTCCTCCTCATGTGCTCAGAAGCTCCAAAAAGACCTCAAGCAGATTATCACATGCAGCTTTAGAGAAACTTGAGAACCACCAAAGACAGCTTCAACAACCATATCAGTAGCTTCAATATCACCTGCAAAAACAAATCAATGGTAAGGCTCAGGTATGTAATCATCTAACCCTTTCTTTGAATCTATTTTAGCTTAATAAGACATTAAAAAGTGTGAGAAGGAAAGTTTTTTACAACCAAAATCAGTAGCAGGGCAACCTCAACCTTATCTAGCAACTAGCCTCACTTTTTCCACCAAGAAGATGAAAAAGACAAAAGTAAAAAGGACTTGAGAAAGGGGGTAGTAAGCAATTCATGTAATGGAAGACAAGGAGTGCCAAAGGGGTAACCAAGGGTGAACTCAGTTCGCATAAAAATAACCGAGTTTATTCTGCATGCAATTAAAAAATAAAAATAAATAAAAATAAAAGGTGCATCCACCACCTCTTGGCATGCGAAACAGATTTTCTTGAGGCATCTGAGGACCTCCATGAAGCACCTATGAGACGAAATGCAAGAATAATAGCAAGAAGATTCACAGGAGGAGAAACGCATGGGCCGATAAACGGAAAACAAAATAAGCCATCATGCAGGAAGAACCATAAGGCAGGGAGGATGAATAGGTTGCTCAGAGGATGAGCAACAGTTTTAGTAGGGGGGCGATGATGGGCCTCTAAATTAGACATAAATTAAAGTCCATCTAACCTTTCTTAGGCCCATCTATCTTTCTTATGCACATGAAAAGATATATTAAATCTCTCCTTCTACATTTAATAATGTTTTATGATGTTTTAATATGTTCTTAGGAAGGTTTAAAGGTAATTGTATATTCGTGCCTAATATTGGTTATTTTTGTAGAATATTGTGAGAATGTTGGGAAAATTATGTAGATTTGGAGAAGGAGATAATTTAGGGACTTGCTCCCTGCCACTGGAAGATCAAGATTAAAGAATAAATGAACACAATATCAGGAAATTATTGAGAAATCTTGGATAAATTCGAGAGGGTTGTCCACCCTCCTTAACTATCAAAGGCAGTCAAGCAACTTGAAGACCAAAGTGCACTCAATCTATGGTTTACTTAGAGTCAAAGTGGACTCAATCACTATTTTCTAGGGCGTTGTTGATAGCTTCCCTGTAGAATAAATAGAGCAGAGTTAGGGCTAGGAAGGATTCGATTCCATTCAAAACTTTTGCTGCAAGCTATTAAACTTTTTATTATTGTACTCAATGATTAAACTTTCAGAAATGTAACGAAGCTATTCTCTTCCTGAAATGAGCAGACAGACTCCATTTTACGGATTTAGTTCCAGAGAGCTGGGCTCATGGGTTAGGCTCCAACCCATGTGTCTTAGCTTCTCTGTTGTTTACATTCTTTCTTTTCTTTCATTTAGCTAGTTTTATTTCTGTCATTTAGTTAGTTCTGCTTTCGATAGTTTCATTGTTGTTTAGTTTTTTCTTTCAGTTTGTTGTTGTATTTATTCATTTTCTTACAAGAGTAATAGAGTAGAGGAAAAATCCAAAAGTTGTGGTCAAGCCTTCCCTTCTCATCTCTGTCAATAGAGTTCGAGCAGGGTTGACCTCCCCACAGGCCAAAAAAACTTCTTTATGCTCACTGTTTTTATCATGCATTTTGTTTGTTTTTTTTCATGAATCAACAGGTTTTATTGCAGGAATAAGTATCGATAGTCCCAGATAAGTTCATCATGTCATCCTGCTTCATTTTCCAGCTTTTTTTTCACGTCTGAACATTGTTGTTGCACCTTCATTTCCCTCCTCCTCTCCTTAACAGCTGTCGCGCCCTTTTTATTCACAAAAACCATTAAAAGTTTGACCTTCACCTTTCTCCTCAAAACTCCCACTTATCGCACTTCACATCTCGCGGGATCTCTTCTCCCCTTTCTTTGTTGTTATGTAGCTATTTCACAATTTTCATCTTTACCTTACCTTTTGCCGATTATTAACGAAAATAGTGGAAAATCCTTTAGAAATCGACCTTACCATTTTCCCTTTAACACTTACTACAATTCCTTTTCACAATTGCATTTCGCAATCTCCATCTGCTCTCCATTAACATTTCCCCACTCCCATCACCAATTGTGATATCTTTCACCTCCTTTCTCTTTCCGCTCTTCATTTTTATGATTAAAAAGATTTGAAAGAACCTTACTCCGCCTTTTTCTTTTAATAAAAATCCTATCTCTTTATCGCAATTCGTAATTCTTGTTGGCCTATGTTATTACTTACCGCTCCTTTCCGTCGATTGCGATATGATTAAAGCACTCTGCCACCTGTCATACCGCCACATGATCTGACATATCGCATTTTGCATTTCACAGTTTCTATCCCATCGCATTTCGCATTTCGCAATTTCTATTCCATCGCATTTCGCATTTCGCTCTCGCTCCCAAACAACACTTCCACTTCCCCACCAGCATTGTGATATTGCAATATCGCATATCGCATTGCCACCCCCCTCTTACAACTCCACCAACACACTTTTAAATGCCTCCCTCTCCAAAGCATGTTTATGGCATAATAAGTTTTAATAAATTCTAAACCCCTCTTTCCACCTCTAAGCCTTGTTCCAAGTGGTTAAGTTCTCCATTAGCACCTTTACCCCCTTTCCCTCCATACTGCAATCAACACATTTTCAATTAGAATTAAGTCATGGATAGTTGCATGGATAGAAACATGATAGATAGAGCATAAAATAAGTAGGGTGTGTTTAGCCGATTAGCCAAGTTAAGTGTAGTTTAAATTAGTTTCATTACTGCCATTTATTTTCAGCAAGTTAAATCAGTTCCCTTTCCATCATTTCCTTTATGTAATTTAAATTAGTTTCTTTTCTGTAATTTCTTTTCAGCAAGTTAAATTAGTTTCATTTCCGTCATTTCCTTTCTTAAATTTAAATTAGTTTATTTTCTAGTAAGTTAAATTAGTTTCTTTTCCTGTCATTTCTTTCAGCAATTTAATTTAGTTTCCTTTCTGTCATTTCTTGTCTGCAATTTATTTTAGTTTTATTGCAGTGTGACAGACTTCATAGAGAAACCCTACAAGTAGCACCCTTTTCATAGAGCAGAAGAGGATGACATGAGTAGAATGCATCTACTGTGTATATAGCACTGTCACCTCCAAGTTTGTACGAACCCTGAGTTGATAAAGTAAAGTAGGATAGCTCTTGGGAATTGCAACACTCTTGGTGCAATATCAGGGCTCACCACATGCATGTAATGCAACAACCCACAAAGTGGGAAGGATATCTACATCTAGTAAAATTCGGATATAATAATGGATATCAAGAGTCTCTTAAGATGAGTCCCTTTGAGGCCTTATACGGGAGACAGTGTCGAACGCCCATTAACTGAAGCAGTCCAGAAACCAAATTAATGCTTGGTCTGGAGATGTTGGCTAAAATGGAGCAAGAAGTAAAGAAGATTCAACATAATCTAAAAGTTGCTCAAGATCGGCAGAAGGTTTATGGGGACAAAACAGGAACATATCGGGAGTTTGAAGTGGGGGATCATGTGTATGTGAGAATTAGGCCCAAGAAAAGCACCTTAAGGTGGAGTTTGTGTGCCAAGTTGGCTCTCAAGTTCTGTTGACCTTTCCAGATCTTGGAAAGAGTAGGATCGGTGGCTTATCGATTAGCATTACCAATTCACATTCGGGTGCACAATGTGTTTCATGTATGAATACTAAAATGATATGTGCAAAATCCGAGGCATGTAATACATTGGCAAAATATTCATGTAGGAATAAGATTGAGTACTAGACCTCCAAAAGAGATCACTATTATATTAACTAACATAAGCCTTTGTTAGTTGTAGGTCGAACCGGACAACGAATTTTTGGTATAACCTCAGTGTATTCTCGAACTGAGAGAAATAACACTCCGGAGACGAGCCATCACCTAAGTTAAAGTGCAATAGAAACACTTTGGCCCGAAGGAGGCTACATGGGAAGTCGAAGGATTTGTGTGAGGCATACCTAGAACTATTTGGTGATGTGGAATAGAACACCAAGGACGGTGTTTACTTCCAGTGGGGGAAGATGTAACATCGAGATTTAATCCTTAAATTATTTCTTTTTCTTTTAAAAATGAATTATGCATTTAATTTTTTTATGGGATTAACAAGTAAAGTTAATCTAGTAATGAACATGATTTATTTCTTCTTTGAATAAAGAATTATTTATGGAATGGTTTTCATAAAACTGATGATAAAGTATTCCAAGATTCTAGAGTAGTTGGGCAAAGCAGTTGAAAGTCAGTTACCTTTTTCTCTGAGGATAAATAAAAAATCACAGTGAGAAAAAGGGGTTTTGTGAAGTAAGAAGAGAGCTAGGAGGCTTGAAGGTGAGTGTAAATCTAGACCTGGTTGGAACCAGTGGAAACTTTGCAACTTGAATCTGGAAGAGAATACTAGACCAAGGGTCTTGAGGTCTACTCCAGAAATACTGATATCTAAGTCCTACTTTGGTGCGGAGCACAGGGGGAGTTGAGGACATAATTGCCTCTCTCATAGTTGGGAAGCTATCATCAGCATACTAAAGTGAGATAAGTAACTTAACATGGTGTTAAGAAAGATGTGAATCTTACTGTAATTTCTAGTTAGATAAATTGTTATTTCTGTAACTGAGAAAATTGAAAACAGTAGAACCTATCTGTGTGTTATCTTCTTTAGAAAGAATGAATGAATGTATATAGGAGTAAAAGGGAAATTTATTAATTCAGTATTTTTAACACCGTTTAATTTTCTATACATCATATTAAATGTATTGATTGAGTAAAGGATAATTGTACAAGTGTAAAAAATCGTAAAGAAGTAAACATGATATTTATATGTAAAAACCAGAACAGATTGTGGAGGAGATTGTTAGTTTGTCCAGAGTTGGGACCCCAGACTGTACAGTTCGTCCCCTCTTCTGTAATATCACTATACACGGACTACGGGGTTACATAGAGTAACCCAGATTCAGAGATGGTCTGGACATCATCCCTAAACAATAACTAAAACATTATCTACCAAGAAAATGATGGATTGAATGAAAGACTGCTATGAATTTAAATAAAATTAATAGTTTGGCATTGTTAACAACAAACCCTTCGAGGGTAAAAATAATACATGAAAGAGACTCTGTAGAAATAAAAGATAACTGCAGAGCATTCAGTTTCAAAAAGAAAAGAAACACATGCGTAGTTCATTACATTAAAGGGAAATAGAATAAGAACATTGTGCAATAATATAGGTACATGTATAAACATATAATCAGGCGCACAAGGAAACGTAGAACTAAACATTTACTGCCATAATCCAACACTACACAAATATTGTGGAGGATTCTCCAAAATATAGCTAATGGAGTAAAAAAAATTCACAACAAAATATAAAGCAACATTAAAATTTCTCTCTGCCGAAATTCCCAATTGTTCCATTAACAAGATTAAGAGAGTATCCAAACTGAGATAAACATTCCAAATGCAAGGTCAAATAATAACATCACGTGCGCAACTTTAGAGTTATTTGCATGTAGGAAAAATTACGAAATATCGAAACCTAATACATCAAGCCAGCTCAAGGCTGGAAAGTCTCTTTATACGGAGTAAGAAACAAAAAAAAAAGAACAGAGCCTTAAGGGCTTCGACTGTAAGCCATGAGCTTATTATGCCCTTATTAGCTTAGGGTTTGTACCAGAAGACTGAAGGGCTTCATTAATTAAACCATCTGAGAGACCAACGGTACCTAAAACAAGGAAGTGATGGAAGCCATCAGTCGCGAGACAGAGTCCACATGAAGGACAACGCCACACATTCATAAGGCACGTGGTTTGCAAATACCTGAAGGAACAAAAAAAATAATGGGGCCAGGGTTTGCAAGGTAATCCTGAGTAATAAACCAAGACTACAATAAATTCGACACAACTCAAACTTGAAAAGCATACCTTAGTTTAGAGGCAGGGTTCGGTGCTGAAGATCTGGAAAACGAGGAAAATAAAGAGTGTCAGTCTGGATTTTCAACAATGCAAACACTGTAAATAAACCCTTGTTGTACATAACGATTCGAAAAAAGTGCAACTCACATGTATAAACTGTGTCGGAGACTGACAGTTTGATTCTCTAGCAGAGGGAGGTAGAAAACCCTTGTATTGCACCTATATCGTGGAGGTTTGAAGAGCTCACCAAGCATTCTGCTAAAACAATTAGCATGAACATAAAAATCAACGATATATTCAAGTTGTAGCCCAGAGGATTGTACACATAATTTAAACCCTAACCATTAACAAAAAACTTAAAGAAAAAATGAGAAAACTGCCAGTAAGACACCCAGTAATTTGTGGTAGAAGAATAAACAACTTATTGATACCTACAATGTGTTGGGAGTCGAAGGAGGGTGGTTGAATGAACTTGGAGATCATTTCGACCTAGCATTGTAAGCAGAGTGATGACGACACTTGAGTTCCAGAGCAGCAGAGCTTGGAGCACTCTCATAGTTTTTCGAAAACACAAATGACAGACGGTTAGGGTTGAGGGGTAGGTCAATGCCCTTACCCAACCTAAATCTCCTCACAATCGCCGATCTAAGAGCAGAAGATCCAACGACATAGACTATGGCAAGTGCCAGACCCAAAGTTTGCATAAAATCACGAAAAATCTGAGCATAGATAAGATAGGAGTACCTTCATATTTATGTCGATTAATTAAACAATAAACTTCACACATATGAAAGCGAACCATATCCATATATATATATATATATAACCAGATTGTAATCAACCCTAATGCTGATGAAAACTATTACAGTGGCTAACATATCCACTATTCAAGTTGGATGTGAAATAAATACATAGTAAACATTTGCAAATCCGTGATATTATAGCAATGTAAATTCGACCATACCATGCAATTAAATGAGCAAGATTAAGGGTCAATATATTTGTATTAAATTGTTTAATAAAATATTTTTAATGGTACATGGTATTTCTAAAATAATGTTAAACGAGGAAAATTACTAATATCAAGTTAGTTAGAATAAAAAGTAAAAGAATAAGAAGAAGAAAAAAAATTATTTGAGTGGATATCACACACTAAATATGTAACAACAATATATTCTGGCCAATAAGCGTT
>JAXQQM020083489.1:0-21392 GCA_034641835.2 Pinus albicaulis | reverse complement strand
TACAATCAAATACAATGAGAATTCCAATTCAACTCATTCAAGCTTTTGGCTCACTGTGCATTTGTTTTTTCTTTGACTGTGTCTGTCTTTTCTGTGACTGTGTTTGGCCCTTTTGGCTCTGATTGATTTCTTACTTACTGTCGCAGTGTAACTGCCATACATATGTAACTGTGCTTTTCATATATCACAATTTAACTCTCGGCATGATAAGAATTGTTTTTACCATATAAACTGTTGCGTTCAATATAACAATAAAGAATCATTTTTAATACATAAAAATGCCCTTTCGGACCCACTTACCGAGCTTGTATTATCCTCCGATGCGATACGATCACTCTGATTCTATGCGATGCGATTCCTATTTCTGATTGCGATTAGTCACTGTTCACTTTGATATGCTGATGCGATGAATCGCTTTTCGAATACTTCCGATTGCGATTAATCACAATCGCAACTTGCATTTGCATGTTCTGATGCCTTGCTCCTTCTCCGATGAGATGAAACACTGTTTACCGGAACTCAACCATATATGAATCATAGTTTATAAGCCCATCAGGTCCGAAACTTCATCGCAATCGCTATCTTTTGTTAACATGTTCCGCTGCGAACTTTCTCCAATGCGATTGGGTGAGGGTCCCACTATATAAGACTTTGTTTGTTTTAAAACCAAGCGAAAAAACCTTTGGTTCTTTTGATCTTGTGCCAAAAGATATAATACATATGCTTTGTATTATACCTTTGGTCCCTTGTCCATAAAGTGCTCCATATATATATATGTGTGTGTGTGTGTGTGTGTGTGTGTGTGTGTGTGTGTGTGTGCTTTTAACCTTTGTGTATAAGGCGCAATATACATAGGGCGATGCATATATATATAGAATTTCTGCTTCAGCTTCAGTGTATCCTCCAGCTTAGGTTATGATTCTCGGAATAATATGTAGGGGGGGTCCTACCCTACACACCCAATATCTTCTGTCAACATTATATTAAGTCTTGGACTTAGACATAAGCCCAGCACTAATATCTATGTATATATATAACTTCTCGGGCTCCATAGTTCATTTAATGTTTCCGCTCCCAGCATAGACTTAGCCATGTAATTCATTAGAAAACCTTAGTCTTAATGCTATAAATGGTTCCGGTTCTTTTAATTACATACACCTAGCTTATAACATTCACTCAAAATTTATATATATTAATGCGGCACATATATCATCTTATGGATCACGGGTCCCATGCTCTACTAATCACCCTCGTCAGTTCTCCATATAACAATAAAGTTCGAGCTTATTTAGGACATTCACAATACCTTTGCAAACATTGACTCGGCGTTCACTAGTCAACCTTGTACATTCAACCTTACAACTCGACCCTGGTTCAATCCAAACTCAACGCTTGGCATGTACATATATTAACCCATATATCACACAATTCATGTTGAGCCAACTTCGCATATTCAACCATTATATGTGCCTTACAATATATCAATATATATATATATATATATATATATATTACCTCCTCCTTCAATTATTGGAAGCGAAATAATAAACCCCAAGAACATCGGACATACTTCTATTAGTCCTGTAAACCTTAGTTTGAACAACCCAATCAACATAAATTAAAATTGGGCCCCAGTGTTAACCTACCCATCTCATCCGACGGTTAATAAACTATCGCACTTATACTGACAATCCAACGGTGGTCATGTAATATCGCGGAAATTAGATGCACGGATGTTATTTCTCCAAAGTTGCACGATAAACCCGGTTTTGTAATACCGCCTTTGGACACGTGGCGAGTGAAGACTCATATCGCATTATTTCACATAAATCCGCTTACCATTTTATCTGTCGTGCGATACAACCGGTTTTTGAGGGTTGAAACCACGGTTACTGTTCCTTCACAGTTCCACCTTCGTTTAGGGTTCCACCTCCGCCCCTTTTCTACGGGTTCATTCACTCCTTTCATATATTAACCATTGTTCCATCAACACTTCAACATGGAATTTCCACATATTATAACGCACAGGTTTATTACCAATCTTCTGCATTTCGATTCATAATTCCTTAACACAGGGTTTATTTCTTATTTCTTCAGCGCTTCAATATATGAAGCCCATTTCATTATTACGTTAATTCAACGTTGATCATTTCACTGTTTGAAAATGGCTCTGCCTCTACCTCCACTGCTCAAATGTTTCTCTACCTCTGAATTATGCCTCTGCCTCTGTTTTCTCCTTTGCCTATCTCTGCCTCTGTTGCCTCCTTTTCCATCAATGACAACATTTCCAACAGTCTCCCCCTTTGGCATTGATGGAAATACACTTTCTCTATTTGCCTTTTAGGACCCTTCCTTTTATTGCTTGCTCTTCCTCCCCTTTGACATCAATGGCAAGGGGTTACTTGTTTTTCAGTGTGCTTTTAACTCTTGCCCATGTTGCACTGATCTTGAGGACATGTTTCATGCTTTCTTTGCTAACTGATCTCCCCCTGGAATGATATTTTCATTTCTGTTCTCCCCCTGAAACTATGCTTTCTCTTCATATCAGAGAGTAGCATCTACAGATACTACCCCTAGTCTATCTCTCAAATATTCAAATGGTCCTCTAGCAAGTGGTTTGGTAAATATATCTGCTAACTGTTCTTTTGTTGGCACATACTCCAACTTTACTACCTTCTGAGCTACTTGTTCTCGGAGAAAATGATACTTGATTGGGATATGTTTAGTTTTTTAATGAAGCACAAGATTTTTTGATATGCTTATAGCACTTGTATTATCACATTTGATAGAGATAGGTTCATCAATGCTTACCTTCATGTCTTGGAGGGTTTGTTTCATCCACATGACTTGTGTACAGCATGATGCTACTGCTATGTATTTTGATTCTACTGTAGATAGAGAGATAGATGTTTGTTTCTTGCTTAGCCATGCCACTAGACTTTCTCCTAGATAGAATGCACCTCCACTTGTGCTTTTCCTATCATCCACACAGCTGGCCCAATCTGCATCTGTGTATGCTGTCAAAGTGAAGCTTTTTCCTTTTGGATACCAAAGTCCATACTGTGCAGTTCCTTGTAGATATCTGAATATTCTTTTGACTGCTAGAAGGTGATTTTGTTTAGGTGCTACTTGATATCTAGCCACAAGTCCTACTGCTAGCATGATGTCTGGTCTTGATGTTGTCAGGTACAACAGACTTCCTATCATGGATCTGTAGAGTCTTTGATCTATATCAGCAGATCCATCATCAACACATAGCTTGCATCCCGTGATCATGGGAGTTGACACAGGTTTGCAGTCTTCCATTTTGAACTTTTTCAACATTTCTTTTAAGTATTTTTCCTGTGAGATAAATGTACATGTGTTCTTTTGCTGAATTTGAAGTCCTAAATAGAAACTGAGCTCTCCAATCATAGACATCTCAAACTCTGATTTCATCTCCTCAGCAAACCCTTTTGCTAGCTCATCTCTGTTGCTTCCAAACATGATGTCATCAACATATACTACAACAATCAGGAGTTCATTTCCATGGACTTTTATGTATAGATTGTTGTCTACTCCACCTCTCTTAAAGCCTTGCTTTTGAAAATACTTATCCAATCTTGAGTACCAAGCACGAGGCGCCTGTTTCAGTCCATATAGAGCCTTCTTCAGTCTACACACATAGTCTTCTTTGTCTGTTAAAGATAAACCTTCTAGTTGTTCCATGTATACATCTTCTTCTAGATCTCCATTCAGAAATGCAGATTTTACATCCATTTGATAGACCTTGAAGTCTTGGTAGCATGCAAAGGCCAGAAACATTCTGATAGCTTCCATTCTGGCTACAGGGGCAAATGTTTCATCATAATCAAGTCCTTCGATTTGTGAATATCCTTTGCAAACAAGTATGGCTTTATTCTTGATTACCTGTCCTTGCTCATTTATTTTATTCTTGAATACCCATTTTGAGCCTATGACATTTTTCTCAGTGGGTCTACGAACTAATTCCCAGGTATTGTTCTTCTCAATTTGGTCCAATTCTTCATTCATTGCATTCAACCAATACTTGTCCTTGTTGGCTTCTTCAAACTTCTTTGGCTCTATTTGTGATAACATGGCTATGTATACCTCTTCTGTCTGTTCAGTTAGCTTCCTTCTTGTCTGGACCCCTACTCTTTTGTCTCCAATGATCTGATCTTCAGGATGGTTCTTTTGAGTGTATCTTGAGGGGGCTTTCGAGCTTAGTTCAACATCTTCTGTTGTCTTGCTGGTTTCATCATCATCTTGGTTTTCTTCTTCATGATTGTCTGATGGACTGCTGCAGTCTGTATCTCTTGTATTGTTTGGAAGTTCTTCATCAAATCTCACGTCAATGCTTTCTACTATTTTTCGAAGAGTCTTGTTGTAGCACCTGTACCCTTTGCTTTTGGATACATATCCTAGAAATATCCCTTCATCTGCTCTTGCATCAAATTTCCCAAGATTTTCATCATTATTCTTTATATAACACTTGCTTCCAAAGATTCTAAAGTGCTTGATTGAAGCTGGTTTACCATGCCATAGTTCATAGGGAGTCTTGTCACTACTTGGCCTTAAATGGGCTTTGTTTAGAATATGCACGGCTGTGTGTACTGCTTCTGCCCAGAAGGTTTGAGGAATATTACTCTCTTGCATCATGGCTCTAGCTATTTGCTGTACAAACCTGTTTTGTCTCTCTGCTACTCCATTTTCTGAGGTGTCCCTGCAATAGTAAATTGTTACTTTATCCCATGTTTATTGCATAGGTCTGCAAAGTCATAATCTGTGAATTCACCTCCTCTGTCTGATCTGATGCATTTTAGCTTGCATCCTGTTTGATTTTCTGCTAATGCTTTGAATATCTTAAATTTCTCCAGTGCTTCCGATTTATTCTTGAGAAATGCAACCCATGTCATTATGGAGAAATCATCTATTATCAGCATGAAGTAGGATTCTCCACTTGGTGTTTTAGTTCTTGCAGGTCCACACTGGTCCATGTGCACAAGCTGGAGTGGTCTTCTTGTTGATAACTCATCTTTGGCCTTAAATGATGTGCGAGTCTGTTTGCCTAATTGGCAAGATTTGCATATGGTATTAGAAGGCCTTTTTATTTCTGGCATGTCTCTGACAGCTTTCTTCTTGCTCAGTTTGATGATATGATCAAAGCTGAGATGTCTCAATATCCTATGCCATAACCATGACTCCTCAAGTTTTCTAAGATGGCATGCTTCATCTTCCTCTTTCACTATGTAAACATTACTCTCTGTTCGAACACCTTTGAGTAGAGTCTTACCTGTGGTGCTTGATCTGAATTCACAGTCTTGTGCTTTGAAAAAAACTTCACAGCCTTTATCACACATTTCACTGACACTCAACAAGTTTGCTTTCAGCCCATCTATAAATAGTACATCTTGGGCCTTTCCTCTGCCATTATCTAGGCTGACTGAACCTTTTCCTTTGATTTTTCCTGATTTATCATTTCCAAAAGTAACATTGCCAGATTTCTTTTCATCAAAAGTTATAAAATTGCTTCTGTCTCCAGTCATATGTTTTGAGCAGCCACTGTCCAAATACCACTGGCTTTTCAGGACTTGAGCAGTTAGAGCCAGGTCACATTTATTCACCTTCTTTATCCACTGGAAGCATCCTTTTGTTTGGTATCTTTTGTGAGATAATGAACTACATCTTCTGAGAGGACATTTGGAAGGCATATGTCCAATTTTATTGCATACACAACATTTGATTATGATTTTCGCAGAATTGTGAGTATGAGTAAAATTTCCTTGATTCATAAACCTCCTTGAGGTGTTGAGCATCAATCTTTGTCCATATTTTCTGCACTCAATGATTTTATGGCCAAATTCC
The DNA here is from genome assembly GCA_034641835.2 of Pinus albicaulis. Classification (NCBI taxonomy): domain Eukaryota; kingdom Viridiplantae; phylum Streptophyta; class Pinopsida; order Pinales; family Pinaceae; genus Pinus; species Pinus albicaulis. The sequence goes on along the minus strand of JAXQQM020083489.1, from coordinate 15,527 downwards.
TTACAATAAAAACAGTAACCATAGAAACAATTTGCATACCTGATGTGAGGTTGTCTTCTCCATTTGTTTTCTTGAGGCAGTCTCTTCACTGTTTGCATCTTTTGCTGGTTTGAATTATTCCTCCTTGTATGATAGTATGCAGCAATGTGTCCCGGCTTGTGGCAAACATAACAGGTAGCATTTTTCATAGGAGGGAAGAATCTCCTTTGATGGCTTCCAAATTTGACATACTCAGGGGTATATGATCCTTTTTTTGTTGTCTTAGTATTTATTGCATTCTTTGTTACTAGAGGTTTCTTCTGATCTCTGTCTTCCTCATTACATGTTTCTTCTTTTGTAGGAATTGTTTGAGTTGCTTCATCAGCCTTTTCTGCTTTTACAAAAATAATATTTTTGTTTTCCTTTTCTTTGCTTTTACTTGATTCTCCTTCATAGCCTAGTCCAGTTTTTATAAGAGGAGATCTTTGAGCATCCATAATTTTGTTCAACTTACCAGAGCTTGTTGTTTGAGAGGAATTTGTAGACACTTTCCTCTGAGCATTTTCTAATTTCTTCCTTAGAGATACTACTTCTTCTTCCAACTTCTCTTATTCCCGAGTTTTATCCTTGATTTGCTGAAGTAACGTGTCTTCTATCTTCTTGGCTTCTTCAAGCTCTACCTTCAGCTGCATGAGGACTTCTGAATTTTGCTCTTCTCTTACATACTTGAGGAGAATGTCCTTTTGTTTTCTGCACTTTAGTTTGAGTCTATCAATCTCCTCCGGAGCACTTCTTAGCTCTCCCTAAAGGTCGACTTCACCTTCTTCTTCTTCATCTTCTAACAAGAGTCCTTCAAGTTCTTCTATGGCCATCAATAAAAATTCAGAGGTTCCTTCTTCACTTGAGGGTTCATCTGATTCTTCAGATGCACTGCTGTCTTGTTGAGCAGAGAAGGATTTTCTACTAAATTTCTTTCATTTCTGCTAGTTCTTTGATGTATTTTTCCCTAATTCTTGAGCCCGATTCTTTACTTTCTTGTGAGGACACTTCGTAGCATAGTGTCCAACTCTTCCACAATTAAAACATTTGAAAGGAAGTTTACCTTTGTATTTACCTGAGCCTTTATCCAGTTTCTTCACAAATTTAGCCTCTTCTTTATCAGAGGAAGAACATGTATCTTCCTTTTCTTCTTTCTTCTTTTCTGTTTTAAAAGCTGCCTCCCTCGTACTTGGCTTCTTCTGTGGGAGTCTCATCTCATAGGCTGTTAGATTTCCAAGTAACTGGTTCATAGTCAAGGTCTCCCAATCAGTTGTTTCTTCTATTGCAGACACCTTGGGATTAAACCTGGATGGAAGAGATCTTAGAATATTTTGCACAATTATACTTTCTGGTATGGTTTCTCCAAGAGCTTTCATATTGTTCACAATTTCTGCAACTCTTAAGAAGAAGCTGCCAACATCTTCATCATCATTCATTTTTAAATTTTCAAACTGGGCTCTATATACTTGAAGTTTGGCAGTCTTTACCTTTTTATTTCCCTCATGGATATTCTCTAGAGTGCCCCACATATCTTTTGCAGTCTTACTGTGCATTATTTTGATAAATTCAGCCTCACAAAGTCCACTTAAGATTGCATTCATGGCCTTAGCATTTGCTACAAATTCTTGTTTAGCTTCTCTTTCTGGGTCAGTTTCCTTTGGGGCATATCCAAATTCTACAGCAGCCCATACCTCTATTCCTAGATACATTATGTATGCTCTCGTTCTGATTTTCCAGAAGGCATAATTAGCACCAGTGAAGAAAGGGGCTTTATTGGTTGAGCTTCCTTCTTGACTAGCCATCCTGGGGCCTAGGATCTCCTTTCAGTGGTTAAAATGGTACAAAAGGAACCTGGCTTTGATACCAATTGTTGAATCTTTGGTTAAACTGAGAGGGGGGGGGGGTGAATCAGTTTAACACATGCATTAGATTTGTAAATTTTCATCAAACTTGTTTATAGCTTAATATGTGAACAGTCTTAAAATGTTGTAGCAAGTATTAAATTAATGTGACATCAATCTTATTGTGAGAGCAGCAAACAATTAAACAGATTGAGTGGATCATATCAACATATAAGCAACACACATAGAGACAACAGATGTAAGTGGAAACCCATAAAGGGAGAAAACCACATCTTATTATTGTTGTGATGCAAAGGCAAGCTCCAACTCCCTCTCACCACTGTTTTTCTGCAGGCACCAACCTACAGGAGGCTCCAACCTCAATTCTGCAAGCTACAATTTGCAAGGAAGCTCCAACTCCCTTCAATTTTCTACAGGCACCAACCTACAGGAGGCTCCAACCTCAGTCAGCTACAACTGACAGCTATCAAGCTTCAACTTGATAGGGAAGCTCCAACTTCCTCAATTTATCAAAAGAAATGTCTGCTGATTTACCTCAGATATCAACTCTGTTCTGTAGCATCTCGTTCTTCTCCTCTCTTTCTTATCTTCTCTGCGTCAATCTTCTATACTCTGCATTCTCTATCCTTACTCTCTCTAACCTCTCTATGCATATCTAGATGATATTACTTATAGAGAATTCCTGATGACTGTTTTTTTTCCTCTTGGGAATTCGAAACGGATAGCCATACCTCTTAGTCTTCTGCCTTCTCATTTATTTTCCAACTCACTCCGAAAAATGTAACTGTATGTACTAATTTTAATACTACCGTGAGATATTTCTTCTCCTCCGGAGACTTGCCAATGCATCACAAACAATATAAAATAAATAACAACATTTAAATTCAAATACAATGAAAATTCCAGCTCAACTCATTCAGCCCTTTGGCCCTTTCGGCTCTGATTGATTTCCTGCTTACTGTCGCAGTGTAACTGCCATACATATGTAACTGTGCTTTTCATATATCACAATTTAACTCTCGGCATGATAAGAATTGATTTTACCATATAAACTGCCACGTTGAATATAAAAATAAAGAATCATTTTAATACATAAAAAAATGCCCTTTCGGGCCCACTTGCCGAGCTTGTATTATCCTCCGATTCGATGAGATGCAATCCCTATTTCCGATTGCGATTAGTCACTGTTCACTTTGATATGCCGATGCGATGAATCTCTTTTCGAATACTTCGAATTACGATTAATCACAATCGCAACTTGCATTTTCATGTTCCGATGCCCTGCTCCTTCTCTGATGCGATGAAACACTGTTTACCGGAACTCAACCATATATAATCATAGTTAATAAGCCCATCGGGTCTAGAACTTCATCGCAATCGCAATATTTTGTTAACATGTTACGCTGCGAACTTTCTCCGATGGGATTGGGTGAGGGTCCCACAATATATGACTTTGTTTGTTTAAAAACCAAGCGAAAAAAGAAAATTTTGGTTCTTTTGATCTCGCGCCAAAAGATATAATACATATGCTTTATATTGTACCTTTGGTCCCTTGTCCATAAAGTGCTCCATATAAATAAATAAATATATATATATATGTGTGTGTGCTTTGAACCTTTGTGTATAAGGCACACTCCATATATATATATATATGTGTGTGTGTGTGTGTGCTTTGAACCTTTGTGTATAAGGCGCAATATACACAGGGTGCCGCATATATATATATATATATATATATATATATATATATATAGATCTTCTGTCACTTTTGTGTATCCTGGCCTTTGGGTTATGATTCTCGGAATAAATAGGGGTCCACTCTACACACCCATATCTTTTGTCAACATTATATTGCCTGGACGACATAAGCCCAACACTAATATCATGATAATATAACTCTCGCCCTTAGTTCGTTTAATGTTTCCGCCCTCTATTATAGACTTAGCCATGTCATTAGAAAACTACTAATGCTATGCAAATGGTTCCCGTTCTTCTTTAATTACATAAATCCAGCTATAGTATTCACTAAAGTTTATATATATTAATAAAAATATATAAGTCATCTTATGGATCATGTCCCACAAATACTAATCGCCTCGGGCTACTCTCCATATAAACAATAAAGTCTCAGCTATAGGATATCACAATACTGTAGTAGTATTGACGTGTGTTCACGGAATAACCTCATATATTCAATCTTACAATCTACCCCTGTCAATCCAAACTCAACACTGCATGTATATATATAATCATAATTACAATAATCATATTATGCCAACTTCTATATTGTCCATTAGGAGTGTCTTGCATTATATATATATATATATATATATATATATATATATATATATATATTACTTACCTTTTTCAAATTTAAAGGTAACAAATTCCACCACATCGGAGAGACAAATTTCGCTAAAACCCCCAACCGTAGTTTGAATTGCCCCATTAATATAAATTAGAATAAATTTCCACTAATGGAATCTTCCATGACCACTGGTATGTGATTGTACCGCCAGACATCCCATCGCCCCACCCAAATCTCGCTAATTAGATGCATGTGTTTTAACTCGCTACATAGCAGACTTCCAACGCTTAAGGCACACGTGTCACCTATGGCATCGATCGTATTCAATTTTGGAAAAATATATTATCGCATAAAGCAAAGCAGGTGGGTTGGTTTGAACTGCCTACGAATGTCGGCACACTGGTTCCTTCTCCTTTTCCCTTAGGTTCACGTTTATGCTATATGAACTCCGCCTTTCATGTGCACTCAACACAGCTTTGTCCATCAAATACTGGCACCACTCATTTCATCTAATTCCTTAACACAATGGTTTATTTCTTATTTCTTCAAAGGCTTCAATATAGTAGCCTATTTCTGTTATTAATGTTAATTCATCAGCATCTCACTGTTGAGAATGGCCTGCCTCTCACACGTTCGACCGTTCTGTCTCTCTCACAAGCCTCTGCCTCCTGCCTCACCGCCACTTTCCTCCATTGTTCGACCGCTTCATCTCTCCATTGCCTCCGCCTTCTATCGCCCTATCTTTGTTCTTCTTGCGTCTCCCCTAGAAATGTGTCTGTCATTTTCCTTTGTTTCCTGCCGTTGTCTCTGTTTGTCTCCGTCTTCTGCCGTCTCCTTTGCCATCAATGACAATATCAATACATAGGGGTAAGAAGGGATTGAAACTAGTGAAATGAATCATATAACAGCCAACTGTCACTTCTAAATAAATCAAACTAAAGATTCTCCTGAGGTTACCCACCCCAGACCCCTCTGTTTCCAAGCGCTGAATCGTGGAGTTTTCCTGGGGTACAATCAAGATCACTTTAGCTTGCTACCTCCATTGCAAACCTTAGCAAGTACAGCCTGCGAACCATTCAGTATCTCTATCACAGTATTGGGCAGAGGGTTTCCAAGGTTTCCACTGCGTTGGCAGGGCCATTCATCATGACCATTTCCATGGAGGTAAAGCACCGACTAATTTGATTTTAATATCCACTAATACCTAGCTGCATGAGGTGATGCTCGTAGGGTGAAGAAGGGGATGCAAACTAGCAAAATGAATCACATAACGCCATCATCACTTTCAGGGCTTGTACTCCTGCACCAGACTTCTGAGGTCAACAATTCCTGCACCTCCGGGTCTGCTACACTTAATCGTGGGTTTTCCACAATCATATCACGGTATTGCTACCATTTGCAAACTTCAGAAAGCATTTAGCCTCATGAACCATTCAAGTGAGCTTCCTCATTCTCAATATTTACATGAGGCTTCTGCAGCAGCATGATATTAGATATCATTTTGGGATTCAAATGTGCTAAGTAAGTCATTCATCATGAGCCTCATTTCCATGGCAGGGTCGTAATTGACTAATTTCTAGCATGATTTTTGAATATTCCAATTTAGCACTTCTATTGCATGAGGATGCTCACAGGTGAAGAAGTGGGCTGAAACTAGTGAAATACCCATACTGACCATCACTTCCTGGGCTTGCACCACCCAGTGGACTTCCCGAGAGGTCACCCATCCCAAATCCCTCTCGGCCTGCCGTGTTTAACGTGGGATTTTCCTGCACAACAAGACTACTTAGTATGCTACCTCCATTTGCAAACCATGTAGCATGTGAATTATAAATGCAGCTGAATCCAAAACATACCTAATATAAATTTTATACTAATAGAACTCGTGTAGAATGCAGGAGTGAGATCAGTCATTATCTGTGTCACATTTATAGCTGAATCTGCTGTTGGTTACCCAACGTAGAAATATTATGCTGAATTTACAGAATTGCAGGGACACCAGAGTCATAGAGATTGAATTTCAAGCAGCACTGTAGAAAGTAGATATCATTTATCTGAAGACTCATTACTGCAGGGCAGAAGAGTTCCGCTGGAAAATATTTTCTTGAGATGGGAATGGTCAGCCAGAGAAGATACACAAGAGGCAATATAGGGGCCATGCTGGGGCAGCAAGCTGCAGAGACAACGCCTGCCTTTGAGAGATCTAGTTACCAGACCAACACCCGTGTCAAGTCTCATGACAAGAGAAGCCCCACGGACAGAGAGAATAAACCAAGCTGCCACCAATAGAGAGTGAGCTGGCTGTTCACATATGGGGATTTCCACCTGTCAGCTATTGCCACAAGGCACTTAGCATTTCACATCAACCAACAGTGTGGCATGGCTGCACAACACACACAAAATGCCGAGGACTGCTGAGATCCAGTGGCCGGGAGTGTTGGGGTGTGAGAACGGAGGGTAGAAGACTGCACATCAGCCGTGTAATGGCTCCACAGCAGAGGTGACCTAGTCCTCTCAATGAGAGGGACACATGTCCGCTACAGAGGTACAGGGTTGTCATCAAATACAATTAATATCGTGATATCCACATATGTGAGAATATCACTAATTCTCCAGTCAAGGGATATCCTGGGGATAGCTGGGCATTTGGCATCTGCACAGTATTCAAAAATCCCCTATTTAATGATAAACCTCAAATTGTCAATCTGCTCTTCCTCATTTGTTTTTCCTGACATTAGAATCCAAAAATAACGTGTCATGGGTGTTTAAATTTATCACATCTTTAGTTTCCACATTTAATTTGCCAGCTTATTGAAGTAGCGTCATGGCTGTATTTGTTTTGCATTTACTTAGAATATTAATAAATGAATCAGCAAATAGCATTAGCAAGTGATAAGCAATGACGTACTGCTGCAATAGGATTCCGGAGTTAGGAATGGCCAAACACGGTGCACTGTACTTCCGCCTATAGATATAACGAACAAGAGTGCCATGGACACTAGTCGGGATCTAAAAGTTAATACCTTCCACTTCAATCAAATGATTAATTCAAAATCACGAGTTAGAACGCGAGAGAGTTGATTCGTATGTATGTTTGTATTTCATAAAACGCAAAGAGAATTCCGAGATTAGCAAGCATAACAAGGTTTTTTAATCCGGGAAGATAATGATGAAGCGCCCAAGCGCGTTTTAAAAAATCCACGTTGACGATTTCTGAAATCCACAACGCTATTGCTTTTAAGTGATTAAACCATAACACTAACTTTAAAATTTTCCAGTCAAATCATAAAGTTAGTGATAATCGCCAAGTCACGTCGTAAATTTAACAACGCCAGTTTGATCAGACGGGATTAAATTTATATTTCATACCAGCTCACTTTGATTTTAATTAATTCAATAACTTCATTCCATTTCATTGGTTTGAGTCAGACCTCTGGTATATTAATTGCTTCCAAGATGTTGAGAGCAGGCCAACTTCATTGGTTCTTCCAGCGATGGAGAAAAAGAATTTCATATCCATGATATTCGCATCAATACCTTTCCAGACGGGACGTAGCATTTACTGATCACTAATTAATTTTCGGCGAACTTATTGTTGGATTCTCATAATATGGGATCTTGCAAGGCTGGCCTGGTGTGGCGCTGTAATTAGGTTCAGTTCGCGAATTAATACTGTAATTGTGATTTTATGCAATTGATGAAAATAAGAAAAATAAAATTATTATTGTAATGCTTGTGTCATGTGTTTCATGAGCAAGGAATTTTATTTTTTAGTTTGACTCCCATTGTGAGTCCTCGGGATTGGTCATAAGTCAAATTGAGTCAATGTCATGTATGAAGGACCCTTCTTGGGCATATTATATTTGTATATGATTCAATGAATAGTGTCAAGTAGCCCTCCAAGACCATACAAGTCTCCTCCTCAAATTGGCTTCAAAAAGAAATAGAATAAACCCTCCAAAGGACATGTTGGCTCATTATACACTCATGTCGGCTAATTACAGAGGCAAACAATTATAAATAGGAGTGTTCGGCCTCATTTCAGTGGCAGATTTTCGGTGATCACGGTCTGAACTGCGAGGGTCATTCAGAAAGCCGATTTACCAGTGAGGAAGGAAGAAAGAGCAGGGAGGAATTTGTGTTGATTTGAACTTTAGGCGATCTTACCTCCACACACATGAAATTGCAGATCTGTATATTGCAGCAATGAAGGCCTAAGAAAGGTGAAAGTCTATGGAAGCAGTAAAGGCCGAGAAGAGGAGAAGTCTATTGCAGCAAGTGAAGGCAAAAGTCTGTTGCAGCAATGGTGCAGTCCTCCTAGGAGTTGAAGTGGAAGAAGGCTGAAAGCAAGCCAAGGTTGAAGAATTTGGAGGTAAGGGAAGCGATGAGTCAAGAAGATCTGGACTGGTCACATGCTAAAGAGTCAAAGTCTAGTGGTCTTGGAGAGGAAAACATTGTGGTCTGGGTCTCTGGTATCACCAATTGAACCTTTATGTGCTGGTTGTTCTGTTCAGGTTTTACTCTTAAAGGGTGAGGTTTTGGCCCTGGCTGTTAGCCTATATGTTGTGTCTCTTGTCTCTTTATGGTTTATGCATTGGTAGCTGTTTGATGAATAATAACACTAATAATCTAATTAAAAGAAGATCCTAATATAAAGAAGTAAAAAGCACACACAAACAGTTATTAATAGAAGAGAAATCATATAATTACTATGCCCAAGATTTCTCAACACTATGACCCCCTGTCCCCCATTAATTTCTCTAAGATTTGGGGTTTCCCACATGTCCCCCATGCGTGTTTCTCTACTCCCGCACTCTGCTGCTCTGGAAACTTGGTGGAACATAGGATATTGTGCATATTGTGTGTTCTATTATGACCAACGATTTTGAAACTTGTAATTTTGGTCAAGAGTAGACAATTGTGTTCCATTACAATCCATGTTTTTGTTCCTGTGCAACAAATGGCTCCTATCTATTGTTGATTTAACATTTAGTTCCCAATTTAACTTTGATGGGAAGTTGATATGAGGTAGTGAGATTGGCAGCAGACAAAAGCTGATGGAACAGAATCTATTTTGCTGATGTGTAATTCTTGCAAAAGTTGAGTGCTTTAATGATTGTTAAGGTATGTTGTCAGCCTGGCACTTATCTGGGTTAGACTTTCATGAATCCTTCCCTGCTCAACAATGGATTGTACCCCTTGTTTATTTACCATTAACTGCCCACTTGAACTTTGATGGAGTTGATCTAAGGTTGTGGGATTGGAAATCAATGCAAGGTTATGGAGCAGAATCGATTTTGCTTGTGTAATTTTTACAAAACTTGTTTAGTCTAGTGATTGTCAATGTATCCTGGAAAGTGGGTAACATTTTGGGTCTTTCTGTGTCAAAATCCTACTGAAGATGGAAAGGGAGAGGATTCTGAACTGCACTTTGAATTAGTCCCTATGAAATTTAAATTGTTGGTTTTTCCCTTGATGAGAAGACTGCAACTTAAGGGAATCAAATTTGATACAAAAGGGCAGTAATGTTTGAACTATAAATTGAATTTGAAAATATATTCTAACTCTGTGCATGGCAGGTGTTGGTGGTAAGGGAAATCTTCTCAGGATTACTGCAAAAAATCTCATACCAGCTCAAAATTCTCTGTCCATGTTGTATCCAGTCTTTAAATTGATATGGATGCTGCTGGTTGGATGGTTTATTGGCATTTGGCTATTCTCCAGTTCACAATTCATTGCTTGAATGTAGTGTTTTATAAATCTCTTCTTTACATATGCTGTCAGGTTTAGAAGCTTTGAACTCTTGCCTAGTTAAAAATGATTGCTCTATGAATAGATGGTGCAGGCCTAATTTTGTAGAATGCGATTAATGCAATAAGCCAAAATTAATTGGTGCTATATAGACTAGACAGAAGCCAATCACAATGAATGAAAATTAAAGGCTTTGTCACGAATGTAAAGATAATGAGGATATATGGAGGCATAAAAGTGGAAGTTGTACACATTTGTTATCAAGGAATGATGACAAATTTGTTTTCTTCTTATTCTGTTTTTTCAAAATCATTATTCCTGTGATTGTTTAAAAAACTACTAGTTTATTCCCTTTTATATTAAGCTTGCTAATAGAAATATGTAGATCACTTAGAAATTAAATAAATTCCAAGGTAGATACAATCTGTTGGAAATATTATAAATGAGGATTTTGTATGATTGCTGCTTCATTTCTCTGTTAGATTGTTAGTGAAATAATGATAACTTTGTTCAATCTAAATTTGATTCTTATTCTTCTGATTGGATTGGGTTGCGTCTGCTTTCAGTTGATATACAGGAATTTTCACGTCTCACATGTAACTTGGATGATATATGGCAAGCTTTTATCATACCTGGGTTTAAAACCTTTTGCAAAAAATGAGGAAAATCTTCTAAGCTTTTTCTGTCATGTTAAATAGCAGTTTTCAATTTCTACATCTTGTTAATACTTGAATTTTGGATATCTTAGCATAGTGAACTTGGTTTGCTTCAACAATACTCTTTCTTTGTGTTCCTGTATGGAAGGTGGTTCAAAATTCATCATATGCAATTACTGTTTTTTATTTCGTTGAATTTTTTTAAATGTTTGCCTAGAGGAATTGGCAACTAGGCCCATTTCGTACTCACATGGCTCGGTGTCAATTCCGATCATTGTCATTATAACCTTTAGGTGTCCACATATGCCCCTTCTGTGAACACGGGTAAATTGAGGTTTGAACTTGAGACCTTTTATGTAGAAATTTGATAACCCAACCCCGATTTTCAGTTTCTCTTTATTTCTCCCATAAAGTTAAATGCCCATTCCCATAGCCATACATCCAACAAGCGGGAAAAAATAAATATTTTCTGAAAACACAAATTCTGGAAATTTCACGAGTCTTCCAAAATCACCTTCAAAAATGTGTACACGGCAAACGAAACGACAATAAATGCTGTACTTTTTGCCCTGGTTTTTTCATTGGAGAAATACAGCAATAAATTTTGTTGTATAACCTCTTTTGGCGTGCAAAACAACAATAAATGCTACTGTACGGCCTCCTTGGAAAGCATGCAGACTGTAATAAATGCTGTTGTACAGAAACTGCTCGATTTTTGTGCACAACAACAGCAGCAGGTTGTATGGCCTGCCTCGAAATCCGTGCCACAAAAACAACTTTCCTCCCTCGAAATCTATGCCAGAATGTGTACTACCTAGGAATGTGTACCCAAAGCTGCTATACGGAATCTACCTTAAAAAATGTGCCAAAACTGCCTTGAACTGTGTGCCAACTCTGCTGTACGGATTTGCTGAAGTGTTGCCTTGATATGCGTGCCAAGTTTCTGTTCTCCTTCTCACTACTCAGAAAACTCCTTTGCTCTCTTCTTCTCCTTCTCTCAATCTGCTCATGAAAGAATGAATGACCTTTTTCCTCATTTTCCTCCTTTAACCTAACCCTAAGTGACTTTTGGGGAATCCCTAAATCTAATGGCTGAGATAGCTTTAGATCTAGGGCTAAGATTAAATGCTCATTTAAATCTCACTTTCTATTTTTTAATTCACCCCATTTTAATAAAGACCCACTTAGTCATTTATTTCCAAAGTCACTTTTCCTTTCTAATTTTACATTGACTTTATTAAAGTCACTTTAAAATTAGACTTTAGTAACTTTATCACTTAAAGTTACTTTTAAATTAGATTTGACTTTATAAAAATTATAAAGTCACTTTAGGAGAAAAATTAAATTCTTTTGGACACTTTTCCCTAGGCCAAAGATCAAAGCCTTAGGGAACCACCTGTCCTCCGGTAGCAAATTTCAACACTCCCTCTTACCGAGGAAGGTGTTCCTCACCACACCCATCTTGTCTCTGAAGTAGACATGCTTGCCCCGTGGTAAGGCTTTGGTAAGAATATCTGCAACCTGCTCATTAGTGGGAATATACTCAAGCTTCACAGCTCCTTTCTGAACATAGTCTCTGATGAAATGATATTTGATCCCAATATGCTTTGACCTGTCATGAAATACTGGATTCTCCGTGAGTTTAATGCAACTCTGATTATCACAGTAAATCACTGAAGGTCTCAACGGCTGACCAAATAAGCCAAACAACATCTTGCGAAGCCAGATGGTCTCACAACTAGCTAGACTGGCTGCCATATACTCTGCTTCCGCTGAACTCAATGCTACTGACTGCTGCTTTCGGCTGAACCATGACACCATTGCCGAACCCAACCCAAAACAACACCCTGAAGTGCTCTTCCTATCAGAAGCACAACCTGCCCAATCAGAATCAGTGTAACCTGCCAATCTCACTCCATCCCCCTGCCTGTAGTCCAGACCATAATCCATTGTCCCCTGCAAGTACCGCAAAATGTGTTTTGCAACCACCCAGTGAACCTTCCTAGGCTCACACATAAACTGACTCATCGTGTTGACTGCAAAACAAATATCTGGTCTAGTGTTGATCAAATACATCAAGGAACCAATCAGCTGTCTGTACAATGTGGGATCCACCAACTCGGAATCCGAAGCATGAAGCTTCTTCCAGTTGGTGATCATCGGTGTCGACATGGGTCTACAATCCTCCATGTGGAATCTGCCAAGGATGTCCACAATATACTTCCCCTGCCCTAGGAAGAAATGCCCCTCCTCCTGCCACACCTCCAAACCCAAAAAGTAATGCATCAAGCCAATGTCCTTCATCTCAAACTCTGACGCAAGATCTCTCTTGTAGTGCTCTATGAGTCTCTCTACACCCGTAATGACCAAGTCATCCACATACAGCACTAGAATGAGAGGCTCCTCACCTATCACAATAAAGTAAAGGTTCGGATCTGCATCACTCTTTGTGAAACCCATCTCCTGCAAGTATGTATCTATCCTGGAGTACCAAGCTCTAGGAGCTTGCTTCAGGCCATAAAGGGCCTTCTTCAGTCTGCACACATGGGACTCCTTCCCATGCACCTCAAAGCCCTGTGGCTGCTCAATGTACACCTCCTCTTATATGAAGCCATTGAGAAATGCGGTCTTCACATCCATCTGGTGGATCTTCCAACCCCTCTCTACTATTATCGATATGATGGAGAAAATCGAAGTATATCGAGCCACCGGAGCGAAGGTCTCCTCATAATCAAGTCCCTCTACCTAGGAGAACCCTCTAGCCACAAACCTTGCCTTGAATTTCTCAGTGCTGCCATCTACAGCATGCTTTACCTTGTAAAACCATCTGGAAGTAACCACGGATTTGCCCTCAGGCCTCGACACCACCTCCCAAACATTCTTCATGATAGAAGAATACTCCTCCTGCATGGCCTCTCTCCAGACCTGCTGGCTAGTTGCCTCCTCATAGCTAGAAGGCTCAGAGTCAAGGATGTTGGCAACCATTGCCATATAGCTACAGAACCTATCAGGTGGTCTGCTCTCTTTGACTGGCCTCTTAGGCCCAGCAACAGATGTGGTCTCTCTCAAGATATCCTGAAGCCACTTGGGCTTCCTCTTCATTGAGCACACTTCTCCCACTAGAGAATGAAACTCCTCCTCCTCATCATCAGGAGCCTGAATTCCTGACTGTCTGTCTGTTGTCTTCCTACCTGAACCTGAACCTGTAGACGCTGAAGTACCGTGTGAACTGTCCATTAGTGGACTCCCTAGTGAACTGCTTTGTGGACTGCTCTGCATGCTGCTCGAAGCACCACCCCTCTGACCCTGCGAGCCACTGCTCACTGATGGACCTGACACCGTAATCGATGTACCTCCGGATCCTCCTGATCCCTGCGACTGACTCAGCTGCTCCTGAGGGTCTGGCTGATCCAGATACTCTAACTCCCGTGACCTCCTGAAAGCCCTGTCCTCCTCGAACTTCACATCCCGCCTGACAACAACTCTCCTCTGTGCGGGAATATAAATCCGAAAGGCCTTCGAGGTCTCACTGTAGCCCACAAAGATACCCTTCTCTGCGGTGGGCTCTAGTTTGGTCCTCTTCTCCTTGGGTATGTAGGAGTATGTAATGCAGCCAAAGATACGAAGATGACCAATATCAGGCTTCTTCCCAGAAAAAGCCTCCTCCGGAGTCATGTGCCCCAAGGCACGATGCGGACTCCTGTTCTGCAAGTAAACAGCTGTGTTGCAGGCCTTTGCCCACAAAAACAATGGCAACCCCTGATCATGTAACATGGCTTTGGCAGCCCCTCCGATGGATCTGTTCTTCCTCTCCGCAACCCCGTTCTGCTGGGGGTTGTAAGGAACAGTGAACTCCCTCCTAATGCCTACCTCCGCACAATAGTCAACAAACTCTCCAAGGGTGTACTCTCCTCCATTGTCCGACCTCAGGGACTTGATCTTCCGACCTGTCTGTGTCTCCACAAGAGCTCTGAACTCCTGAAACCGCTTGAAGACCTCACTCTTGGTCTTCAAGAAATAAATCCAGGTCCTCCTGGAGTGATCATCAATGAATAACACATAGTACTCATATCCACTCAAGGAAACATGAGACATCCGACCGCTCACATCGGAATGAATCAAATAAAGTATCCCAGTCGCTCTGATGTCACTGCTGGGAAAAGGGGATTTGGCAAACTTGCCCATCGCACATCCTCTGCAAGTATCAAAGTGATCAGTACTAAAATCTGGCACACCTGTAGTGATCTCCCGCAATGTCCTCAAGGCTCCATGATACATGTGCCCCATCCTGCGGTGCCAAATCTCACACAGCTCTGAACTGCTAGCTCTGCTGCTGGTACTACTACTCAATGCCAAAAGGGGTTGAAATGCAAACTTGTACACCTTTGCATGGCGTACACCTATCACTCTAGCTGAATCAGCTGGAGCGCCCCTGGGATATATCAGCACCTGTCCTCTCCTGAACAATATCTCATATCCTCTGTCCTCCAATGCTGAGACAGATATGAGGTTCTTCCTTATCCCTGGCACATATAGAACATCTGACACCTTCAAGGGAGGTTTGGGTTTCCTATCAAATGTCAATGTCCCCACACCGACTGCTCTAACAACGCTGTCATCTCCAAGTACTACCTCTATATCAGTGCCACTCTCTGAAAGCCCTGAGAAGTACTCACGGACTCCTGTCATATGACGCGAAGCCCCACTGTCAACATACTAGATACCTGAAGATGCTCCGCTAGTGGAGGGAAATGCACACTCCCTCTCAACCTCCGTGGCAGGTGATCCCGCACAGTGGACTCACAAGCAATGAACCCAAACTCTCGGTCAAAGCTATCCGTAAAGTCCTCTATCGTTGCTGATGCTGCCATGCTCTGGTTCTTCCCCTTTTTCTTCTTCTCCGGACACACAACTGCATAGTGTCCCATCTTG
>JAXQQM020085903.1:0-29545 GCA_034641835.2 Pinus albicaulis | reverse complement strand
TTGAAGAACAAGAAAATGAGTTGAAGGAAGAGATTTTAAAATTGAATGATCAAGTAGAAGAAGGAAGAAGAGTCGAAGAAAGTATGAAGAAGAAATGCCAAAAATTGGAGGTTGAGGTAAATATTTTGAAAGGTAAATTAGAAGAAAAAGATAAACTCTTGAGGTTTCAAGATAGTACTAAGATTCTGGACAATATTCTTAGTAGTCAAAGGTCTCATTCTGTTAAATTTGGTCTTGGTTTTCATGAAACTATTAAAGGAGAATCTAGTTCATAAGGAAGTGCTAAAGATTCAAAGGATATCAATGCAAAACCTGAAGTGTTGGAAGAAACAAACGGTCAACCGACAATCATGAACTCTCAAAAGAAATCATTCCCTCCTAACTATAGAAGCATCAATAATGTTGAATGCTTTAAATGTCATAATTATGGGCATGTTGCAGCCAATTGGAGAGGCAGATCATTTCAGTCACAAACAAACATATTCTACTCAGAAAGGTACTTAGGTTTCTTCAAGGGATATTGTTTTTCATGCAGCAAGTTTGGTCATAAAGCAGCTAATTGCAATAGAAGAAGGAATAGAAAAACACATTATGATCCTTATGCTTAATTTTCTGGTCACGTAAGATGTTATGCTTGTAACAAGTATGGACATGTAGAAAAAGAATGCAGGATGAATAGATCTGAGAAATTGGACAATTTCCAGCACACAATAAGAAACTTTAAGCTAAGCTGGAAAAAGAAGGAGGATCGGTCAGAAACGTAGGGAATATTGACCCTACTATAGTCATCCGCTTCTAAAGCTTACTTCTCATAATGACTGCAGGAGTGATGTGAGATACATTATAAGAATCAGTAATGTATCATCACAGGGGGAGTAATGTATGGTGATTCTCATGGTTGATTTGGTAATTCTAGTTATGTTTATTTCTGACAGTGCATCTGATGTGAAGAAGACAGGTACAGGTGGTACAAATTCAAGGGGAGAAAAATAAGTGCGAAATTCTTAGTATTTCACTTTCCATACGCAGGTTTCGTGAACAAAAGCCGCGTATACACGCGAGTTCTTCTGGAGACAGTCGCGTATGCTTTTCTGATAAGAAAAAAAATAAGATAGCTAAAGATTAGGAACACAGGTTCAGGGGTAGCATCAATATAAATAATAATGATTGGATTGTTGGCATTGTATCTGCTTATTTCTTGGTTCTCATGCTCAAATGATGATGACATGATACATGGTTTCTTATATGGATGATTGCTTGACTCATATTGTCTGTTGAAGAAGTTGTTCTGGTATGATAATTCCTCTTGGAAAGAATATGTTTATGCTGCAAAGAGTCTGGAGACTTGGTTATTGATGTAACTGATGGATGACACTTGAAAACATAGCTACATTGTCCTATCTTTCCTCTCTCATATATTCCGGGGAAGCGTTCGAATATCTCAGAAAGAAGCTCGGTGTTATCTCTGTCATTCAGAAGAACAAAACTGCTTAAGTTCAGAATATTAAATTGGATACGTGGATTTCCTAAAACACAGTCGCGTATATACGCAATATTATACAGAGAAAACCGCATATGGTTGGTTGCTGACAAATTTTTCTGGGTCATCATTTTTTAGCACAAGCTGTGGTGTTGTTTGGTTTCTCTGGTGATGTTTCGGCTCTTATATTTCTGTTTCATTCTCTGATATTGGTTGAATATGCCTTGATGATTTTCTATTGAAAGTGTTCATGATGCACAAGCTAAGGGGGAGCGTTGGTCTTTTGGAAAGGATGCATTGGATGCATAGTTTCAGGAGGAGCATTAGCCTTGCTGAATGTAATGCATTGTTGGCATTATGATGATTCTGAATTATGATCTCTCTTGAGGTCTTTTTGATATTGGTTATAAAAATTCATATGTGTAATTTGATGAAAAGGCTATGACCTATGATGTAAATTGTAATATTCAGTCATGTAAAGGGCTCAGTCAAATTTGTAAACCCACTTGTTTGGGTATTTGAGTCAAATTGTGTAGACCCACTAGGTTGGGTACTTGAGTCACTTATGTAAATCCACTTGGTTGGATCATTGATGTAAGTATGAGTCCTTGGTGATAGGATGGGTCATAGAGTCATGTACTTCATTGCAAAATATGTTTGAAGATTCAGCGTGAACTCAGAGGGAGCATTGTAACTTCCGTACACATTAGATCTACAGAGCTCTTCTTTCTACTTGTGAAGAAAAACCTTACTTTGGTTTTTGATCCGACCTTTGCCCTTGATGTCAAAGGGGGAGAGTATCATGGTGTTTGAATAATGGTTGTAATCAATGTATCTATCTGTTGTGGTGATCAAACACCATCATGGTTGCCATCAAGTCCAAAGGGGGAGATTGTTGGCATGTGTTGTCCTTGATGGCAACCTACTTGATGAAGTTGATGGCAAAAGAATTGGAAAAGGTCAGCAGAGAAGAACAGAAGAAGAAAAGAAGGAGCAGAGACAGAATGGGAGAAAAGAATACAAAGGCGCAACAGATTTTTTGGTAAACAACAACACGCATTCGAAAAGGATGGGAAGCGTCGTTTTACAATGGAATGAAGACATTTGTAGTTCCAGACTACAGAGGTGCAGAGTTTATTTAAAAATAGTCATTTTGGGCGTTTAAGCCCTTAACAACCAAGTATGAAGGAAATTGATTAAAACAACGGAGGTCCTTTAAGTTTCTGAAAAGGAAAGATCAAGTGGTCCCCACCACCTTAGCGCAAATCGCAAGATTGAAAGTTTTGAAGTTTAAATGTCTTGTTGATGTGGGTATTTGCGATGTGCGATCTTCGCGCCGTCGCACCATCGCAACATCGCAATGTCGCAAAATCACCCTCCACCCCAGCCAGAGTTTGTTGATTGTTGCGATATGCGATTATCGCAATATCGCACATTTGTTATTTGCGCCATCGCAAGTTCCGTTGTTTGTGACGTGCGATCATCGCGCCATCGCACGATCACAATATCGCACACTCAAGTGTTCTGACTACGATGTGGGCCCAGGGTCAAAGAATGAAATCCCGTTTGTTTGAAGATTGAAGTCCGGGTTAAAAGTTCATTGAAATTTGATTAAAAGTAATGTTATGGGGGTAGCCTAAAGTTTTAAAATAACTGAAAGGTTATATGAATATATATATTACTGCTGAGTCAGTGGCACTAAGCAAAGGAAAGGAATCACGTGTGGAATAAACAGTGAAAGTGGGTTTTATGAAGCCGGTTTGCCCATTTTGCACCACCTTTCGGGGATAAGTGGTAATTTCCAGTTGGGGAGCGATTCCATATAAGTGTTGACACGCGTCCCTGCAAAACCGCCACCACTGCTGATAACGATCATCCATCGCACGTTAATGATCGAGCCAGGATGGCTAGCGAAATTGATATGCGCCATTGATCTGAAAGGGGGCCATCGGACAGTGGTAGTATGAGGAAGATGAGCGAAGGTTAAAGAAAATGAGCAAATGATAATCAAAGTACGATGGCCATCACACGTTAACATTCGGCATCAGAGGTCGAGTGATATACATATGTACCGTTGATCTTGGAGGCTCGCAATCTAACGGTGATCGGGCAATGGACTTGCGTGAAGTGTATCTTGGTACGGTCGGTGCATATGTGGGCCAGGGGTCAAAGTTTTATTGAAAGATTAATTTATTTAAAAATTGTTGAATATTTTATAAAGCCCCTTGGGATAAACTAAAAGGAATACTGTCCATGAATACCATTAGCAATTAAATGGTTTTGACCCAAGGTTTTAATAAAGGTGAAATCTATATATAAAGGGAAAAAGATGATAATTCGGTGAGTAGGTGCGAGGGTTGAAAAAGAAGAATTCCTCGAAGGAATATCTGTATGGACAGACGACGTGCTTAATTGATGATTCTGAGTCTATGATGCACCCATCGAGATATTGATCTCAAGGTGATGAGTCTTGAGTTTATTTAACAGAGGAAATGATGAAGAGCTGGCGCATGTCTGTTGAAGAACACATATGAATCTGGGTAAGTTTAAATAGATCTCACTTGCTCTACAAAATATATCATTACAAGAAAAGCACATATATATGCGGGTCATCTACATTAAAAGAGCATATGACAGTTGGGGTTTCTGAAGATTAATATACAAAAAAGGATACACAAGATGTTGAATACATATATTCTCTGAAGTCTAGGATATTTCTGATATTCTGGTTATAGTGGTCTCACTGTTTTGTTATGAAGTTTTGGGCAAAATATGTTTGTTGATGATTGAATAAAGGGTTGAGTTGAAGCTGCTTGATCCAATGTGAAAATTGATGAAACATGGTCTGCAGTAGATCTGAGGGTCGAAGCCTTCAATAAGGGGGTTTTAGCTCCCTTCTAGTGGTAGCTGGTAAATGAGAGCAGGGGGTAGTAGATCCCTTCCAGGAGAGGCTGGTAAACGAGAGTAGGGGGTTGTAGCTCCCTTCCAGGAGAGGCTGGTAAACGAGAGAAGGTTGTAGCCTTCTGCAGGTGGGTGCCTGCGTGCTGGTATAAGTCTGCACTAGCATATATTGTAAGAAGTTTTCTCTATAATAAATATTGAAGACTGAGATTGCAACATCGGTGGTTTTCTCCCGAATTGGGTTTCCACCTTAAATCCTAGTGTTCATATGTGTTGTTTATGTTTGATGGTCTGTTATGTTATTTATGTTCATGGTCACTGCTCATCCGATGAATGAATAATGCAATGCTCTAAGTAAAGACATAATAAGATATCTGAACATACATGTTGGATGCAATAATGTAACATATGGTTTTAAGAGAAAGAAAAGAAAATTTTTTTAGCCCTAAATACTGATTCACCCCCCCTCTCAGTATTTTTCCCAACACAGTCTTGCCCGCAAGAGTAATAGGACAATTGCAGAACATGCCAAGGGGATGGGAAGAGTGGCCATAACATGCTTGAAGGGTGATAGTGGAAGGGGAAAACTCAGGGGATTCAATTTTCTTCCAAACCAAAGTGGGCATCATGCAGGTGGTTTCCCCCTCGTCAATGATGCAAGGAGAGATGTTGGCATTCCGGATCTTGACACGGATTTGGAAGGAGACAAAAGCAGGAAGGGGAGGATGTTTTCACCGGTCAACATTGAAGGTGATCAAATGATCATTTGAAGGATCCACAATGACTGTGGCAGTTAGTGAGCTTTTCATTGTGAAGGGCATGACTGGAGGATTTCCAGCGTTGACGTGGAAATAGGGGATTGTGCCAAGTCATCTACTATATTATATGTATGGGCAGCTTTACCAAAAGCAACATTTTGGCGTAATGGTCCCTTAGGGATCTTGGTATGAACCTCTACCTTAGGCTGAGGGATCAATAAAGGACCATTGGGTGTTGAAAGAGGCTCTATGGGACCTGAAGAAGGGGGCTTAGGGACAGATGTAGCGGAGGGCTTGTTGTGCTAACGGGACCGAGTCTAAAGGTTTATCTCAACAGTAATGGGTTGTGTTAGCGCTCAAATCTACCTCAGGCTGAAATGAAGTAAAACTCAAGGCTACATCAAACCACGCTCAGCCTCGTAGCTAGCCCTACGAGGATAGGAGAGGGCTCTCTCCGTCAATCTCGATAAAATGAGCAATAGGATGCAAGCTGACTTGCAATAGGAACTGATTTTAGGCTAGTAAAGAGATAGGTATGTTTGATTTTTTTATTTTTGGGTTTTCGCTGGAGAAATGGGAAAAACAAATTTTGGGTCCGGGGATAAGGTCAGACCTTTGCAGATTTCGAGTTGGGGCGAGGTAGGTGGTTGTCTTAATGCTTTTAATTGAATATACGGACAGATTAGACCGACGAGGAGCTGAAGCGGGCAAAGAAGAAACTTGGATCCTCTTCAAACAGTCGAAAACATATAGAACTAAATGAATTCAAAGGCAGAGCACGGTAAACTATGGATTCAACCTCATCTACTCATTCGATTTAGTTCAGAAGCATATGAAAGTACTGGCATACATTAAACATGAATAACTTACAGTAAACAGAGATAAAACACCATCAAGAACAAAACACCACAAGGATCCCAACAAGTGCCGCAAAACCTCTGATCTTTCCTTAGCCAAAATATGAAAAAATATGTACAATGGTGCCAAATGTCTCCCAAGAGTCCAACCTCTCCAACCTCTGAAAATGATTGAGAAATTACATCATATAGACTATCCTAACCCCTTCCCACACCTCTAGGGGTCGAATTCCTCCTTCAGGGATCAGTTTCAACAAATTCTAAACAAGGAACTAGAATCTAGGCATCTAAACAACTTGCCTCTAAAAGAGTGGAAACTGATTCATTTACATGATTTTCACTTTTTTGAGAGTGAATCTTCTAGAATAGATAAAAAATAAGCCAAAATTACATGCCAAACATAAATTTACATCATGAAAACCCAAAAATTTCATCCACAAGAAAAACTGGTCCAAACTGGCCGAAAATCTGAGCTGGAAGTTGAAAATTCAGCCAAAAATTTAAGTGGGTCGCATGCCTGAAACAAGTGGGTCGCATGACTTTCAGCCCGATTTTGAAGGACTTCCCGGCATCCAAATTGAGCTTATGATAGCTCGTTGCAAAGCCCTGGATGTTGACTATCCAACCCAAGTAGAATTTCCCAATTTGGAGCTCATTTGACCCTCCAAAACTTCTTTCTTCCAGAAGTACTTCCTGCTGGTGCAAAAGGTGACAGCAAGGTAGTTTTCAAGGTGTTTTTGAGCTTTTTGACCATCCAGAATCTGATGAAATGCTTCGGTAATGCCTGAGGATGCATAAATTTCCATGAAAAATCCAAAAATGCAAAAATTTCCTTCAGCAAGTGTCCCAAAAAAAAGTGAGCATATGAGTGCGAGACCCACTTAACTGAAAAACCTGTTTTTAGACCAAAAAATTTCAAAATGACAAAATTTTCTCCGAATTTGCTCAAATTCGGAGCGAAGGTCCTCCATCATGTATCTTGCCCAGTCAACGAAGCCTCGGCCAAAATCCGAAGTGGATTAGGCCTTTTCCGCCGTCTTAGTGCTTCGCGCAACCTCCTCTTCAAAATCTTCATTCTCGCTTTGCAGACATGCATGCGAGCCCAATAATGTCCTTTCATATGACGGAACATGTCTTTGTTTCTATCATGATCCTGTGAATGTACCTACGCTGATGAAGAAGGCGAGACCCCTTCCACGCCATGTGGAGATAGTACTCGCGCTGTTCATGAAGTCAACGAGACACCTTCCACCCCGGGTGGAGATAGTACTCGTCGTGATGCTGCAAACAAAGCTCTGTGGCCTCTCTGATATGTTACCACTACTGGTGCACTGCTATGCTCCATCTCAGTACATCAACCTCAACGGTTGAGTCACTGTCCTGCTCATATCCTTGCTCATAAACTGAATCCGTCTCTGACATGGCTTTGAAAACAAGTTGTCTGCAATATGGATGCTCATATAGGTGTAGTGAAGTCAAAGTTTCAATGTATGCTCAAAACCCAATCAATGTCACACATGTACCCAAGTATCGAAGAAAAACAAAATCATCATGAGGATGGCTCTGCTTAATGGCATAAAAACTATCACTGTTTCGATCATAAGTAAGTTTGACAAATGAAAACCAAATGTAGATGTATGGTATAATTTTATAATGATGGCCAAAACTTGTCAAAGGGGCAAAGCATGAGATTGTGTTTATGAACTGGAGAATAGGGACAACACGACAATAACCATAGTGACACAAATAACCATGACAGCGGCAATATTATGGTGATGGTAGCAGTGATATGGTGATGGAGTTTAAACACAAGCCAACATGAACATTGTGCAAAACATGAAAGGGCGTGATAGTAATGATAAAATGATAACTGAGGGCGTGAGGATGATATACACAACGTGCTAGGGTGCCAGCATCTCTATCATTCCTAAATTTTCAAACCTTCCTGGCCTTAATATATTTCGAAACCCTTTGAGGAATTAATGTGCACATGTAAATGTAGGATTATCTCCCGAAGCATGGCTTGTGCCCAACATCAAAAACATCACAATCATGCTAAAAATCTATTGAACAATGATTAAAACCTGTTTGGAAGCTTTTGGAGTCGATTAGAATCGAATCTGGGCGCAAAAAATGAATTTTCTGGGTTCTGATTTAAGTGGGTCGCAACCACTTCAAGTGGGTCGCATCCACTTCAAGTGGGTCGCATGCCTCTTGCCACATAGTGCATTTTGCAGGAAGCTTTTGGAGGCCTTCCCGGTGTCCAAATCAGGCGTGTGATAGGTAGTTGGAAAGATATTGGAGTCTAATTTCCAACACAAGTGGAATTATGCAATTTGGATTTCATTTACCCTGGTAAAAACTAAATCTCCCAACACTATTCAAAATGAGCAGAATGAAGCTGCCTCAAGGCAGAGCGCTGTTGCAGTCAACTTTTGAAGGTCTTCCTCAACTCCAAATTGAGCTCATGATAGCTCATTGGAAAGATATTTGTGTCTAGTTATCATTTGACTCATCCAGCAAGTCATTTGGCCAAACACGCTAGGAGAAAACTTGATTTTCCCAAGGTCACTCCATAGGTGCATTCAATTCTCCTGAGGCAACAGTATTTTTGACATTTCTCTAAAACCCTGATACCTGTGTAAAAAGTGAAGGAGGTTTTTCATCCTTGGCATGTTATGGACAAAAACCTCTCTCAGTTTTCCAAAATTCGTCTTTGATTGCTCTGAAACATCTTTTGAGTGAAACTTATCCCGATGTGTGAAACAAGGGATCTTGTCGAAATGAAGCGAAATGAAGGGGATAAAGGACTTCTAAATTCTTGGGGAAATTTTTGGAATTAGAGAGGGATGTTAGGAAGCAGGGGAAAGTGGAATCTCTAAGATTTAGTGAGGGGAAGGGTTCCAAAAGGGCAAAACACAGGCCTAGCCTAGAAAATTGCCAAGTTGTGGCAAGAAACTAGGGTTTGTGCAAAAATGAGGAATTTGAGGGATCTCAGTGATGGGAAGTGTTTAATAAGGTATATTAAGGATAGGGGAAGGTGTGTGAACATCAGGATACAAGTTTTTCCGATGATTTGACCATCCAAGAGAAATTACCTCCAAAACCCTAGGAGAGGGAAATGGACCTTACCAAGGCACAATTGAAGCATGAACAAGCTGTAAAATGACCCAATGGAACTTGACATGATGATGAAAACCCTCTGAATGATGGCACACTCCGCTGAATAGTGACATGGACCGACATTTGGACAACTTTGGAAGGAGTGAAAGCAAACCCTAGACCTAATGCCTAGTGACCAAATTTTGCTTGAAGACTCATTGAAATGACAAAATTTGACCTTGACACTTTAAAATCACTTTGTAAGAGCATGTTTGATCACTGGAGGAAAGCTACAAAGGCTGACTCTAACATTGGCTCCAATGGGGATGGTAGCTCCTTAGAGGTGCCAAGAACGACAGATCTTTGGGAGAGCAGACCAGTGCCTTATCCATTGGGCAATGGAATCAAAAACTCAAACTGAAATGCATGACTGAAAACTGATGACTTGACGACAAAAATTGACTCTCACTCAACTAAAAACTGACTCGATACTTAAACACAACCGACAAACTGGAAATATGCTCAAAGTAGAGCTTATTCAATACAACCTACTCTAATTGTACTTTACACCACCCGATCAACTGTAATGGAACAGCCAATGCAACCATGTAAGCATGCTGGCTGCTGTTTGATTTCTTCCCACATGCTTGCTTATGAACAATGAGAAATAACTACTAAAAGGCAACTCCCATGGAAACTTTGAACCAAGTGGACTGCTGATAAACTTGCAAAGCATAAATTGACTGGATGACTGCAAGAATACTGCGAATGGATCTTCATAAACATAGCTCTGGTCCAGATAATCTCCATACCTTGATCTTAAAATTTTCCTCACATCTGCGGTGCTTTTCTTTGGTGATTGCAGCAAGCTGTCAAAAGGATCCTGAAATTCATGAAAAATCAAACTCTGTTGCTGATTCCAGACAGAACAAAAGTCTCCTTCATCAATCTCCTCATATGAATGGAAATCTGGACATGTGCTATGCAATGAACAATCTGTTAAACAAGACAATGAAGGTGACCTTTGAATAAGATTATCATCAACATTCTTTTCGGGCACATGTTTAGCTAATGGAGCAGAATTTTTATAACAAACATCATCCAACACACGAGCAATAGGATCATCAAAAACTTGAGAAGACTGCTGCACTGTATCCCTTGAAACTGTATGACATCCTACTGGCTGTTCATCTTTTCCTTGAGATATATTACGAAGATTCTGCCTTATAAACTGAAATGATTCGAAACAAAAGGGTATAGAATTTTCCTGCATCATCAAATCATGTATTTCATCTTCCACACCTTCATCTGTAATCTAACCTTCAATTTCATTTGGTGGCTGCAAATCTGATGCTACAGGCTGCTCAAGAATTTCATTATCTGTCTCATCCTCAACATTGAAATTGAAAGATTGCTGATTTCTTTTAGGCTGCTCATTTGAAGATTTACTATGCAATCTATCTCTCAAAAACTGAAATGATTCAAAACAGAATGGTACGGAGTCACCTTGTATCATTTGATCACATGTACCAGCTTCCATGTCCTCATCTGCAACTTGAAAATCAATGGCTTTCGAGGGTTGCAAGTCTGAATATGAGAAGTTTTCGTTGCCCTCAAGATGATCCAGATCAAGACTTGTTGACGTTTGATTTCTGAATGCATGGAAGTTATCTCTAATGAACTGAAACGAATCAAAACAAAAAGGCAAATATCCTTCACTTACATCAAAATCTTCTGCACTTTCCTCATCATTGCCATAGCTGATATGCATCGGTTGATCACTGTACTCGAGCTGCTGAAAGTGAACTTCCTCCTCGCACAAACTAGCTACTGATTTGTCTGCAAGATTAGCTTCTGTTTGGAGAACATAATCATCATCATACTGATCAAACTGAGGCAAATCATCAGTATACAACACATCATCAAGCATACACATCATATCAACAGCTCTCTCTTCTTCACAATGATCTATAAAACAATCAGTATGACAACTGGGATAAGAAACAAAATGTTTTGGGTCAGCCACTTGTTCTTGAATGTCATTTTCATTTTTTGCAGTCATTTTCCACACCATCTCTTCTACTGCATTTACGAAAAGATCAAGCTTTTCCTCTGAAGGTGTCAGCTGCTCTGAAACATTCTTCTTTTCTTCTTCCTTCAACCTTGCCCTCAAGATCAGCAAATGAGCCTCTACATTTACTGCCTTGTTCTGCATCTCGTGAAGTGTTGCAATATTCTTTTCTCTCAGTTGAAACTCCATTTCCGGATCAAAGGCACCCGGGTAGTGCAAGAGAGCAGATCTAGGAGAAGGTCTTATATCAGCTGGCATCGAAAAATATACTTGGTTAAATCTAGCAGAAAATTGTTGTACTGTCTCTCCTGGCAATCTTTTCAGCTGGTTATACTCCTCTATAATCAACAAAAAGTTCTGTCCGATCATCCACCTGTCAAAGAAAACTTTGACAAACTGTTGGAAATCTGAAATGCTCGCATCAGGCAGGGCTTTAAACCAACTCTTCACTTGGCCTTGCAAAGAAAGAGCAAAAAGCCTAATACTAACATCTTCATCATCAACTTCAAAAAGATCTAGAAAAGTCTCAACATTCTGCACATGTTGCTCAACATTTACATTGTTACATTCACCATCAAATCTCGGTAGATATAGGTCATAATTTGTAGGAAAAGCATGAAGAACAGAAGGTAAAACAAGAGGTTTGTACCAATCTGGAATTTTACAAGATGTAGGGGTATGTACAAGAGCTGCGGAATCAGCTTGATTTTCTTGCTCATCACTCTGAAGAAAGTCATCATAATATGTGGGAAAAGTAAGGAGACCAGGATCAAAGGGAAACTCAGCATTTGCACTTTTTGAATGGGTCGAGTGAAGATTTTGATCACCTTTCTCATACAACAAATTTTGAAAAACTTTCAGGACAGCTTCAAGACCAGCAAAGAAGTAATTTACAAGAAAGCAGATTAGATCCTGAATACCATTCCACTTTAGATACCTGAACTTTGTGTAAGATCCTTCCATTTTCTCAGAGAAAGAGTTAGTCCTCGAGACTTTGAATTGGAGTCACCAGGTGAATGATTTCAGCCTTCTTATGTCTGATCGTTGTCCACCATCAACCATCAGATCTGAACTCGATACATGTACTGGGGAAATTTATAAGTTAAGTGTTACGATTACAAGCTAGACCGGAGATCGACTGAAGCAGTGTTTATCTACTATGCACTCGCAGAGCAATGTGTTGTTCGAAAGCTACCTGGCGTGACTTCAGACTCCGTCTGTAGCTATAAATCAATCAACACTAACTAGCAAACCAATTTCTTCCCCAGTATGGTCGCCACTATGTTAGCGCTCAAATCTACCTCAGGCTGAAATGAAGTAAAACTCAAGGCTACATCAAACCACGCTCAGCCTCGTAGCTAGCCCTACGAGGACAAGAGAGGGCTCTCTCCGTCAATCTCGATAAAATGAGCAATAGGATGCGAGATGACTTACAATAGGAACTGATTTTAGGCTAGTAAAGAGATAGGTATGTTTGATTTTTTGATTTTTGGGTTTTCGCTGGAGAAATGGGAAAACAAATTTTGGGTCCGGGGATAAGGTCAGACCTTTGCAGATTTCGAGTTGGGGCGAGGTAGGTGGTTGTCTTGATGCTTTTAATTGGATATACGGACAGATCAGACCGACGAGGAGCTGAAGAGGGAAAAGAAGAACTTGGATCCTCTTCAAACAGTCGAAAACATATAGAACTAAATGAATTCAAAGGCAGAGCACGGTAAATGATGGATTCAACCTCATCTACTCATTCAACTTAGTTCAGAAGCATATGAAAGGAATGGCATACATTAAACATGAAGAACTTACAGTAAACAGAGAGAAAACACCATCAAGAACAAAACACCACAAGGATCCCAACAAGTGCCGCAAAACCTCTGATCTTTCCTTAGCCAAAATATGAAAAAATATGTACAATGGTGCCAAATGTCTCCCAAGAGTCCAACCTCTCCAACCTCTGAAAATGATTGAGAAATTACATCATATAGAATATCCTAACCCCTTCCCACACCTCTAGGGGTCGAATTCCTCCTTTAGGGATCAGTTTCAACAAATTCTAAACAAGGAACTAGAATCTAGGCATCTAAACAACTTGCCTCTAAAAGAGTGGAAACTGATTCATTTACATGATTTTCACTTTTTTGAGAGTGAATCTTCTAGAATAGATAAAAAATAAGCCAAAATTAAATGCCAAACATAAATTTACATCATGAAAACCCAAAAATTTCATCCACAAGCAAAACTGGTCCAAACTGGCCGAAAATCTGAGCTGGAAGTTGAAAATTCAGCCAAAAATTTAAGTGGGTCGCATGCCTGAAACAAGTGGGTCGCATGACTTTCAGACCGATTTTGAAGTATTTCCAGGCATCCAAATTGAGCTCATGATAGCTCGTTGGAAATCCCTGGATGTTGGCTATCCAACCCAAGTGGAATTTCCCAATTTGGAGCTCATTTGACCCTCCAAAACTTCTTTCTCCCAGAAGTACTTCCTGCTGGTGCAAAAGGTGGCAGCAAGGTGGTTTTCATGGTGTTTTTGAGCTCTTTGACCATCCAGAATCTGATGAAATGCTTAGGTAATGTCTGAGGATGCATAAATAACCATGAAAAATCTAAAAATGCAAAAATTTCCTTCAGCAAGTGTCCCAAAAAAAAGTGAGCATATGAGTGCGAGACCCACTTAACTGAAAAACCTGTTTTTAGACCCAAAAATTTCAAAATGACAAAATTTTCTCCGAATTTGCTCAAATTCAGAGAGAAGGTCCTCCATCATGTATCTTGCCCATTCAACGAAGCCTCGGCTAAAATCCGGAGTGGATCAGGTCTTTTCCGCCGTTTTAGTGCTTCGCTCAACCTCCTCTTCAGAATCTTCATTCTCGCTTTGCAAACATGCATGCGAGCCCAATAATGGCCTTTCATGTGACAAAGCATGTCTTTGTCTCTATCATTATCCTGTGAATGTACCTACGCTAATGAAGAAGGTGAGACCCCTTCCACGCCATGTGGAGATAGTACTCGCGCTGCTGATGAAGTCAACGAGACCCCTTCCACCCCATGTGGAGATAGTACTCGTCGTGATGCTGCAAAAACAGCTCTGTGGCCTCTCTGATATGTTACCACTACTGGCGCACTGCTATGCTCCATCTTATTACATCAACCTCAACGGTTGAGTCACTGTCCTGCTCATATCCTTGCTCATAAACTGAATCCGTCTCTGACATGGCTTTGAACAAGATATTTTCAATATGGATGCTCATATAGGTGCAGTGAAGGCAAAGTCTTAATGTTTGTTCAAAACCCAATAAATGTCACCCATGCACCCCAGTATCAAAGGAAAACAAAATCATCATGAGGATGGTTCTGCTTTAATAGCATAATAACTATCACTGTTTTGATCACAAGTAAGTTTAACAATGAGTACCAAATAAAAATGTGTGGTCAACTTGGTGATAATGGCCAAAATCTGTCAAAGGAGGAAGCGAAAATAGGACAGTGTTTTATCAATTGGGGAATAAGAATATCATTACAATGACCATATGAAACAAATGGACATGACAGTAGCAATTGAATGATGATGACATCAGTGGTATGGTGAAAGAGGCTTTGTACTAGTCAACATAAAACTGTGCAACAATATGAGAGAGCATAATAGCAGTGATAAGATGATAACTGAGGGCGTGAGGATCATGTATACAACGTGCTAGGGCATGAGCATCTCTATCATTCAAAAAAGTTTTCAAACCTTCACAAACTGTCCATATATTTTCAAAACCCTTGAGGAATTAATGTGCATGTAAATGTAGGATTCTCTCCAAGCATGGCTTATTGCCCAACATCAATAATATCATAATCATGCAAAAAATCCATTGAAAAATGATTAAAACCTGTTTGGAAGCTTTTGGAGTCGATTAGAATCGAATCTGGGCGCAAAAAATGAATTTTCTGGGTTCTGATTTAAGTGGGTCGCAACCAATTCAAGTGGGTCGCATCCACTTCAAGTGGGTCGCATGCCTCTTGCCACATAGTGCATTTTGCAGGAAGCTTTTGGAGGCCTTCCCAGTGTCCAAATCGGGCGTGTGATAGGTCTTTGGAAATCTCTTGGAGTATAATTTCCAACACAAGTGTAATTATGGAATTTAGATTTCATTTACCCTATCAAAAATCAAATCTCCCAACACTAGTCAAAATGAGCAGAATGAGGCTGCCTCAAGGTAGAGCGCTGTGGCAGTCAAATTTTGAAGGTCTTCCTCAACTCCTAATTGAGCTCATGATAGCTCATTGGAAAGATCTTTGTGTCTAGTTATCTTTTGACTCATCAAGCAAGTTAGTTGGCCAAACATGCTAGGAGAAAACTGGATTTTCCCAAGGTCACTTCAGAGGTGCATTCAATTCTCCTGAGGCAACGGTATTTTTGACATTTCTCTAAAACCATGATACCTGTGTAAAACGTGAAGGATTTTTTTCGTCCTTGGCATGTTTTGGACAAAAACCTCTCTCAGTTTTCCAAAATTCATCTTTGATTGCTCTGAAACATCTTTTGAGTGAAACTTATCCCGATGTGTGAAACAAGGGATCTTGTCGAAATGAAGCGAAATGAAGGGGATAAAGGACTTCTAAATTCTTGGGGAAATTTTTGGAAGTAGGGAGGGATGTTAGGAAGTAGGGGAAAGTGGAATATCTGAGATTGAGTGAGGGGGAAGGGGTCCAAAAGGGCAAAACACAGGCCTAGCCTAGAAAATTGCCAAGTTGTGGCAAGAAACTAGGGTTTGTGCAAAAATGAGGAATTTGGGGGATCTCAGTGATGGGAAGTGTTTAATAAGGTAAATTAATGATAGGGGAAGGTGAGTGAACATCAGGATACAAGTCTTTTCAATGATTTGACCATCCAAGAGAAATTACCTCCAAAACCCTAGGTGAGGGAAATGGACCTTACCAAGGCACAACTGAAGCATGAACGAGGTGTATAATGACCCAACGGAACTTGACATGATGATGACAACCCTATGAATGATGATACACTCAACTGAATGGTGACATGGACTTACATTTGGACAACTTTGGAAGGAGTGAAAGCAAACCCTAGACCTAATGCCTAGTGACCAAATTTTGCTTGAAGACTCATTGAAATGATAAAATTTGACCTTGACACCTTAAAATCACTTTGTAAGAGCATGTTTGATCACTGAAGGAAGATTTAAGAAAAGGGTCGAATCTAACACACTCGAGATGTTATAGTGGAGAAACTTGCACCAGTCTATTTCATTAAGCAGGTTGTCGGGGTAACTGTTCCAACCGCCCTTTTCGTGTTAAAATTCTACTAAGTTGGATTTCATCACCAACTAGTGTTTTTAGTACGAAAAGTTACCTGTTTGTGTGTGGTTTGAACTCTTAGATTTTTAAGCGAATGATTCAATTGTTTGTTTCTTAGAGACTTTAGGTGTTTTCATTGAAATTTTTCTTTGTTTGCGTGTGATTAGATAATTTTTAATCGTGGCAGAATTGCCGAGACAATCCCGGGGAATACAAGGGAAACCCCCTGAATATTCACCAAGTCAACTTGAAGGGCTTCGTGCTCTGGTAGCATCCAGTAGTAGTAGAATTAGATCAACAGAAATTGGAATTTCATCTATAGTTATACATCCTGATCATCAAATTCCTACAACAGAATACATTCAAGAACCGATTTCAGTTTCTGAAGTTACTGAAAGTATTTTTCCTTCTGGTGAATTATCTGACGAACCTGAAATCTCTGAACCTGAAACTGAATCTTCTGTTTTGGAAACATCCTTAGGATTTATTACACCAACTTCTAGCGATCCAGGTTCACCTAGGGTAAGAAATATCATTACATACAATCTTCCCTCTGGACTTATTTCTATTGAAGAACTTACTAATCCAGACGAAGACATATCTCTTCCCGACTCCCCTCAATCGTTAAATCTTAGGGAGTGTGAATCTATTTTCTACAGCCCCATTCGAACTAATCCTTGGTATCTCTCTTTAACGAACTTTTTAGAGAATCCGGGTCTTGCTTTTTATCCACCTCGAATTCCATTTCATCCTACACCCAGAGGTTATTATCTGTCATCTTTTATGGTAGGAGAGTCATCCATGTTTTCTCAAACGCCGGAATCATTTTTACATGGTGGTCCTTCTGTTCCTTCGGGATATCAGTCTTTGTCTGGTACTTTCTCGGGAGCAACTCCTCAACCCATCGAAAACGTGTTATCATCTGGTCTTGATGGACTTAAAATTGAAACGTCGAACGCAGAACAAATTTTTATGATGTCTGGTAATATTCCCAATCCTCAAACTCAAGGCAGTCAGTTTCCTTCTGGGGGGAAACCTCAGTTAACTCAGTTACCGCCTGGGGGGCAACCTCAGGGTATTCAGTTACCACCTGGGGGGCAACCTCAAGGTAGTCAGTTACCACCTGGGGCACAACCTCAAGGTAGCTTTTTCCCAGGACAAACTGTGGAATCATATTATTTTGGGGGGCAACCCCAAGGACAGTACATTCCTCAAGGTCAACCCCAAACTCAATATGCTCCTCAGGGTCCTTATCAACCCCAGCCTCAGTACGCACCTCAGGGTTATCAACCTCAAGGGCAGTACCCAATTCAAGGTTACCAACAGCCTTCTGGTCAACCATCTGTTCAAGGAGCCGAAAATTTACCTTTTAATTATCAACCCTACGTTCAACCAGGTTATGGTCCTTATGTTCAACCTTCTACGGGACAATACCCCGGAATGATGGTGTGGGATCCGTCCCAATATCAACAGCCTTTACAGCCTAATGTGCAGTTGCCTTATCAACCTGTCCAGCCATTGGTTTTTGGTTCAACCCAGCAACCTGTTCAGCCAGCTATTCAAACTCCTGCACCTAGTTCAGTTCAGCAGACTGGGCCTAGTACGCCTCAGACTCCGCCTCAAACTGCTACAACTCCTGCAACATCTGTTCAACCTGTCACACCTGTTTCTGGAGTATCTGTAGCCCCGATTTTGGCTACCCCTGTATCCGTGAAAATCCCTCAAGTCTCTGTACCTCAGTCAGGACCTTCAGTTCAGACTTCGTTCAGATACCTATAGGACAAACCGGTATAAGTACAGTTGTTACAAGTCAACCTCAATTTACATATCAACCGTACCAGGGACAGCCGCAATTCGGTCCCTATGTACAGAATCCAAGCTATCAGTATCAACCGTACCCCGGTTATACTTATCAACAACCTCAGTATGGTCCGGTTCATCTTGGTTTTCCGGGAGGTTACACAATACCTAATGCAAATCCGATTCCTAGTTATCCTGGGTATCCGCCTCCTGGATCTGCTTTGGCTTCTCAAGGTTTTCGCGACCCTAACCATCAATTACCGTTTATCGCAACTTTGGACTTACCTGATTTGACACGCCTTACAAATGATCCCATTTTCTATTATCAGAACTGGCCGCCAATGCCTCATAAGTTGCCCAGTGATATACCAAAATTTGAAGGTAAGTCAGGAGAGGATCCATCAAATCATGTTATGACTTATCACCTTTGGTGTGCATCTAATTCAATCGTTGATGATTCGATTCGCTTACGTCTTTTCCAAAGAACCCTCATAGGTCTTGCGGCTAAATGGTACATTGAGTTACGACGCAGCTCGTTTCATAATTTCAGTCAGTTAGCAACAGCTTTATTGACTCATTTCCAGTTTCCTGTCAGATACAACAATGGCACAGAATTATTAACTTCGCTAAAACAATCTACATCCACGTATATTTCTGATCATATTCATGAATGGCGACGTAGACGACGTTTAGTGAAAGTTTATATTCCAGATCAAATTTTGGCAGAATGGTTTGTTAAATCATTGTTACCCAAGATCACTGAAGATGTAGCTAAGGCTGGTGTTGTTACTGAAGAGCAAGTAATTTCTCAGGCTCAGTACCTTGATCTCGTTTATACGCAGTCAGGTACTCTACATGAAAAAATCCCAGACCTTCCAAAACAAGGTCAAATAGTTACTGCTCCTTCGGGGTCTCATGCCGCTGACGGTATGATTGGTACGGTCAATTCTAAAAGTAAGAAGAAACCGTCAAAGAATTCTTCTCCAATTATAACTTTACCTGATTCCCCGAAAGGAGAATCCTCTCCCGAAGTTTCTGCCGACATTCATGTCGTTGAAACATCTACGACAAAATCAAAATCTGGTGGTAAAAAGAAGGGGAGGAACAAAAACAAAAAGAATTCGAAAGAGAAAACAGATAAAGATGAATCCAATGACGAAAAACGTAAACCTCGCTATCCTTGTTTCATTTGTGAACAAGATCATTTCACGAAAGAATGTCCATATCGAGACGAAGTTACGAAATTCGTTAAAGGATCACAACAACCTGCTGTCTTGAAGGATCCTTTTCCAATTCAAGATAGTAAAATGATTGGTTCTTCCTCGACTACTTTAGAAGAGCCTATTATGATGATGTCTCATGTAAGGATTGCGACGCGATCGCAAGATTACGGTTCTAAGAATCCTGTTGATGGCAAAGAAGCAGAGTCTTCTAATGCGAATACATCAAATACACCTCCTCCTGTTTCCGGTCCGCTACAGATCGAGAAACAAAATCCAGACTTAATAATCAAACCGCCTGCTAAAGGTGTTCTTCGTAAATCAGCTTTCAATCCACATGCAAGAGCTGCTCAGAATTACAACATTGTTGAAGACTTATCTGTTTCTCCTTCAGCAATGTCGGCTTTGGAAGTGCTGCAATCGTGTCCAGCACAATGTAAATTATTATTGTCTGCCATAGGAGCTGTCGATGTTCAGGATTCTAACCTTATAATCTTCGATTTAGAAAATAGTACACCACGTCTTCCTCACCAAATGGCTTTCCAGATTCCAGTGTTAGTCAAAAACAGACCTATTTTTCGGACTGTGGTTGATGAGGGAGCTTCAACGTGTATTATGTCGATTTAGTGTTGGAAATCTCTTGGTTCTCCTACACTTAACCAATCTCCGACGATTCTAAAGGCTTTTGATGGTCGAGGTTTTCAACCTTATGGTATTTTGCAGGATTTACCCATAGGGGTCGAAGGTAAAATCGTTAATCTAGATGTGGAAGTGGTTGATGCCCCTCTAGATTACAACCTTCTTCTGGGTCGTAGTTGGTCCTATGCTATGACTGCTGTTGTCTCTTCGGTCTTTCGACTCATAAAATTCCCATATCAAGGAAAGATCGTGACAATAGATCAGTTAACTTATTTTTCGTCCGACCCAGCCTCTACAGAAACAATCCAGCATGTTGGTAAAACGGCTATCCCTTATAAGGATGTTGGAGTAGGTTTGATTAAAGATTATGGTTTACTAGGAACTTTTTCCTTTCCTCCTCCTAACGTATCGCCTTCTACTGCAAGTATTCATATGATTTCGTCAGACACTGTTATGTTTGATGATCCTTGGATTATTCCTTCAGAATCCGAGATAGATTCATTTGATGGCGTGATGCCTTTGAGTCCATTTGAAATTGCGTACCAGGCTGTACAGTCTTTTTCCGACCCCTTTTCAACCGAAGTTGATCCAATGAATGGGATCCAAGAGGAATCACTTTCTATATCTAGTTCAGTTACAACGACATTTCCTGAACTTGTTCATACAGATGAGCAAATTCGTGATTTTTTGTCTGTTGATGATTTACCATGGGAAGATCTACATCACCGATCTTCATTTTTACCTGAATTAGATCATTTTGAAGATGATTTCGCTTCAATTTTTACTGCTAAATATGCCAAGGAACCTCAGAATCCATTGCAAAATCCTGATTCTGAGTTAAATTTGGAAAATATATCTAGAACGGTTCCAATTGACATTTCAGTAAAACCAGGAATAATTGAAAACATTCATATAGGTGCTTGTTGTACAGATGAAGAAATTCGGACTTATAAAGCCCTATTTCAAGAATTTTGTGACGTGTTTGCCTGGTCTTATGAAGAAATGCCAGGAATTGATCCATCGATCATCGTTCATGAAATTAAGACTTACCCGGATGCTAAACCTGTTCGTCAACGATTACGTCAAATTCATCCTAGAAAAGTTGCTGCTATAAAAGCAGAAGTTGAAAAATTACTTCGCGCAGGATTCATTTATCCAATTCCCTTAACGGATTGGGTATCGAATATTGTTCCTGTGACTAAAAACAAGGAACGATAAGAGTATGTATTGATTATAGGGATATTAATCGAGCGTGTCCAAAAGATAATTATCCAACTCCCTATATCGATCAAATAATTGATGATTGTGCTGGCAGTGAATTGTTTTCCTTCATGGATGGCTTTTCCGGCTACAATCAAATAAACATACTCCCTGCAGATCAACCTAAAACAGCTTTCATTTGTCCGTGGGGAACGTTTTCTTATTGTAAACTACCTTTTCGACTAAAGAACGCTGGAGCAACTTTTCAACGGGCTATGTCTTATGCATTTCATGACATTAAGCACATTGTCCAGCCATATCTCGATGATTTACCTGCTCATTCATTACGTAGGGCCGACCATCCCACTCATTTACGAGCAATTTTTATGAGATGTAGGCATTATCGGATAAGGCTGAATCCGCATAAATGTGTTTTCTGCGTAGAATCGGGTCGATTACTGGGATTTGTTGTCTCAAAAGCAGGCATTCGTGTCGATCCATCGAAGGTCGAAGCCATTGTTAAATTGCCTCCTCCTTCGACTTTGCGCCAACTCCAAAGTTTGCAGGGGAAAGCAAACTTTTTACGTAGGTTTATTCCTAACTATGCCGAGCTTACAAAGGGTTTTACCCGGTTGTTGAAACAGAATATTCCATTCTTTTGGGACGAGATCGCTGATCGATCTTTTGATGCACTTAAACACGCGTTGACCCATGCACCATTATTGCATCCTCCCAACTACAACCAAGATTACATTTTGTACCTCGCTGCTTCTCATTCCACCATTGGGATGGTACTAGTTCAGGAAGATGAATCTCAAAATGAACATGTGATTTATTATCTTAGTCGGAATCTGCATCCGACTGAAATCAAATACACACATGTGGAGAAATTGGCCTTGGCAGCTGTTCAAGTTGTCCAACGTTTTAGACATTACATCTTGTTACGTAAAACCACGGTAATTTCTAATTGCAAACCTATGATGTATATTTTGACCAAACAATTGCTAGGGGGCAAATATTCCAAATGGATAGTTATCCTGCAGGAATTTGACTTGGAATTTGAAAAATCCAAGGCAAAAAAATCTTTGGTATTTGCGGAACTGATGTGCGATTTCCCCTCTACTGATACTGAAACAGTGGCAGAAGAGTCCATTGCGGACGAATCTTTGTTTCTCATCAGTACACTTGATCCTTGGTATGGAGATATTATTTTTTATCTCCAAACCCAATCTTTTCGGCCTGACATTTCATGAACTCAGCGACGGAAAATACGCTTCCAATCCCAACAGTATAATATCATTGGTGATACACTTTATCGACGTGGAGCGGATTCTGTTTTCCGACGTTGTCTAACTCATGAAGAAGCTGAAAAGGTGTTAAATGACTGCCATTCTGGAGCATGTGGCGGTCATATGTCTGGGTATGCCACCGCCCAAAAGATATTGCGTGCAGGTTATTTCTAGCCAACGTTGTTCAAAGATTGCATTTATGCGGTTCGGAAATGCCACAACTGTCAAATTTTTGATCGGAAAATGCGCGCGCCACCCGCTCCTCTTCACCCTATAATTGTTGTTGGTCCTTTCACGAAATGGGGTATCGATTTTATTACATGTAACCCTCACTCGGCTGGGGGGCATGCCTATATTATCTTAGCAGTAGATTATTTTACAAAATGGGCCGAGGCGATGCCTACATTTTCAGCTGACGGCAAGACTGCTGCAACATTCGTATTTAATCACATAATTTCTAGGTTCGGTGTTCCTCAAGCTATTATTACGGATCATGGAAGTCATTTTCGGAATGTCATGATGACTGAACTGACAGACCAACTTGGCTTGCGCCACGATAGTTCCACTCCATATTATCCGCAAGCCAATGGTCTGGTTGAAGCCATTAACAAAGTTTTAGTCACCATGATCAAACGAATCATTGGTATTCACAAGACGAATTGGCATTTCATGTTATTTTCAGCGCTTTGGGCATATTGAACCTCAGTCAAAACATCAACGGGTTTCACTCCTTTTCAACTGGTTTACGGTTTGGAAGCTGTGTTGCCGATTGAATGCGAAATACCGTCACTAAAATTAGCCGTAGAATTACTTCCAGCTACGTCTGAAGAGGAGAAATGTTTCTTGTACTTAGCCCAATTAGATGAGAATCGACGAAATGCTGCAATAGCAAATGAGGCTCATGTTAAAAGGATAAAAGCTCAGTATGATAGAAGTGTGACCCCTCGAAATTTTTCAGAAGGAGACCTAGTTTTACTTTATGATCAAGCTAACGACAAGCTAGGAGCTGGGAAATTCGTGCCTATGTGGCATGGTCCTTACATTGTGAAATGAAAGTTAGAAAAAGGGGCCTATGAGTTGATAGATTTTGACGGTGTCCCTTTGGATAAACCCAGAAATGGGCTTTATCTAAAGCGATATTATGCTTAAACGAGGTGTGGAGATTTTTGTTAGTTTAGATTTCTTTACTGCTGGTGTGTTTTAGATTAGAAAAGTGTACCTAGTTTAGAAGTGTGTTTTTGTCACTATGACTGCTTATCTGAGTTTTACTCTTGATATTGCAGATGTTGACGTCTCTTCAAACCTACATTGGTTTTGCTGATGGTGCTTGTCGTAGTACACGGAACATTTCTTCCGCAGCTTGGGTTATCTATTCACTCTCTGACGAGTTAGTATCCATGCATGGGGTAAGCCTTGGTCAAACAACAAATAACATTGCCTAGTTTAGTGCAGTGATTGAGTTATTGTTTGAGTCCATATCATTTGGAATTTGGAGTTTGATTGTAAGGTTGGATTCTGAACTTGTTGTATTACAGCTTAACAGGGTTTATACCATTAGAAATCCAGTGTTATTACGGTTGTTTTTGAGGGTTCGTCTCTTGGAACGTGAGTTTGATTACATTGAATATCAGCATATTCCAAGACATTTAAATACATTAGCAGATTCAATTGCTTCTAGTATGATAAATAGACATTTGCAATAATCAAAACAGTAAATCAAACGCATTCATATATGTACACAGATAGCCGACAAATAGTGATATATCATAGTATAGGAGTGTTTTCAAAAAATATACATCGTCTTCGATCATAGGTTGGAAACACCTTATGATCGGCAAAAATGATAATACAAAAGTCAAAAATATGAGTCTACACGATCATCCCATCACTGATGGTGATCACGATAAGAAACCACTGCCCGGGCTACCCTGCATAGGAACCTCCTAAAAGGTCCTGGAACTCCAATCACATATCTCTGCAGCCTGAGAGGAATGTCATCTATGCTGGTCTCTGGAATATCTAGAGTCAAACGCTCTAGATGATGTTCTAAATCAGTCAAAATCTCCGCTGATTGGCCTGCTGGGGCTGGTGCAGGCGCAACTGGTTGTCTTCTTTCGTAAGGTTGGAGATGAGCTGGTCTTTGTGGACCCACATCTGTTTTCAAAAAACTTTTGGTTATTAGTTTTCAAAGACGATAAAAAATTAAAAAAATTAGAATTTAGCAAACATTGAAAAATGATTTTACCTGACTCATTCCATTGTTCCCCTGCTGGGAGAACCATCTCTCGGTCACTGTGGAAATCTATCCCAGCATATGGAAAATCCTCTATCACAAAAAGTTGGCGATCTAGCCAACGAAAATATGAAGAAGGAAATCGCACAATCTCAGTACCCTCGATAGCATGACGAGCCATCAACGAGGACCAACGAACCATTCTCGGTTCTCGAGGTCGACCGGCATCAACAACAATAATCTGTGGAGCTAACATGGGGATCCTCTCCAGAGCAAAAGAAACAACAATGGATCCATATCCAAAGTTATTCAGTTTCCCATTTTTTGCTCTGGTTAGTTGGCCTTTTACATTGGCCAACATAGCTTCACACCAGTTAAAGATGGTGCCGCGATAACAATCCACGGTAATACACATTTGGGAACCAATAGCTACATGAAGCGCAGCACTCCCACACAGTTTGGTAACATTAAAAGCAATAACTTTCAATTCAGGACGGATGATGTGTTTTACGTCAATCTGTTTGTCCCGAGGATTTTCCTGGTCATTGCAGAATTCTAGTTGGAGACTAGCAACAGACTGGCCACCTGGCCTAGTCCCAAACAAAGAAACTTGTTCACCCCTCTTGGACAAACCAGTCAAGAAATATATATCCTCCAGCTCAATTTCGAGCCGGTGGCCACCAATGAAGAAGCACTGGTCCTGCACATTCCATCTGTTCACCAACCATGTCAAGAGTTCTACTTGTGCCCTCATGCCTAAGATGGCCCAAAATTTGTATAAGCCACATGCTTTTAATGCCTGTTGTGTGGGAAAATGAAGTATTACGGCTTCATCCACTTCCTCGTGCTCACGTTCTCGCCAGATAAGCATCTTGTTAATCCTACAATACATAAAAAGGCAAGTTAGAATAATCTTATTTGAAAATTTTTGGCAAACAAATGAGAAATTAATGTTTTAAATCCAACCGCGCGGGTACCGCACCCACTCTTTGTAAACAGAGCGTAGATCCGCACGCGTAGTGTATGCCGGGTGCGGGACCCACGAATTTTTCCTTATAAGAAAAAGTCGGGGTCCGCA
Organism: Pinus albicaulis; assembly: GCA_034641835.2. NCBI lineage: Eukaryota > Viridiplantae > Streptophyta > Pinopsida > Pinales > Pinaceae > Pinus > Pinus albicaulis. Next base: position 3,616 of record JAXQQM020085903.1, on the reverse strand, counting down.
GGTAACGTGTGTCCCACCTGCGGACCCCGCGAGCGAATTTTTTTAACCATTTTTTGCCCCAAAAATTCAAACTAAAGCCTAAAAACAAATTTGAAACGGATGAAAAACAAGATTGAGAGGTTGTGGATTACCTGGGACTGACAGTTCTCGATTCCAACGAACGAATTTTCCAGAATCTTCACAGGAAATTTCTTACCCAAAAGCTTTTTACTTTTAACTCTGAAACTGAACGGTAAAAATGAAGTTGAAAAAGTCCTTTTTATAAGTTTTTTCGAATGGATGAATTTTTAATTTATTTATTTTTCACTTTAAAAAGGGTATTTTTGAAAGCATTTTTACTTATCTTAAACAGGTATGTGTAATGTTTAAAGTTTTTGTGCAGAAACTGGATTTTTCAGGTGAACTGATCGTTTTTCAACAAAGAGCATACTTTTATCACTTTTTCGGACTCTTTCAAAAAATTTACGAAAAAGCAAAACCTTGGAGTCCTCTTTTAAGCCCTTTTCAGACTCTCTAAATATGAAAAGATTGTCGAGTACTTGATTATTCGAACTCGTTAAAGTAAATGAATGATCGTCCCTTCAGTATAAGTTTACCCCTTTTACGGACTGAAATGGACTATTTACGAAAAAAGGTATACGTTGACTAATTACGGTCAATAGAGTTCTCTCCCGCATTATTTTATCCTTTTTCGGGCTCGAGAGACTAAATTTACGAAAAAGTACACTCACGGAGTTTTCTTAAGTTTTTCTTCTGACTCCCTAAAATTGAAAAACACCGAGTTTCTCCTATACTGGACTCGTTAAAATTTAACAGTAAAGGACCTGTTCAATTTTCAACAGGAACGAACCACTCCTTCTTAGGGTTCGAATTTTAAACTAAGTTGGACTCATCCAAAGGATGAGCTTATAACCAAGCAAATGTTATCCTCCTCAAGCTTGTCAAAAATAAAGAGGTACTTGCCAGAAATGGTGGGGGAAAAAGAGAGAAAAATGGGCGTGTTTGTTGTATTTTAAATTTTTCGAAAACTCAGTCAACCACTCTTGAACATGACACTTTCATTCACCTAGGTTGGGAAATCCTTTGCCTAACAGTTAATCAAACCACATTGAAAGTCTTCAGCCGATTTCTGGGTATTAACTTTGGGTCAATTGTTACCAAACCATCTGCAGTGTCGTTATGTGTTCAAGAGGACAGTTCAAATAAACCATTCATCTGCAAAATATCTGTCATCCATTATTGATCATCCCTGAGTCAGTCCTTGCCAATATATTTTCAAAACTTGATCTATGATTTCGTGTTGTGGGCTTGCCTACGACAGATCACTTTCTATCGACATCAACACATTATCTAGGAAGTTGATCCAGAAATCGTCAGTACCTTGAAATCTGCATGCCTTAATGGCAGGTTTCTCGCTTTCGACGACAGGTTGCATCAATGACCTTCGATCGAATGACTCCGTGACATGTTCGACTTCAGCTCATTCATTCACATTTCATGGATTGTACTAAGTACTTTGAGAGCCATTGACATTACTAGTGGTTTCTCTCACACTTGTTAACAATTCACATCATTGACTGGTAATCAAGTGGTTTCTACCATGTTCGACTTCAACACATTTATTCACATGGATAGAATCGTACTAGTTCGAGATGCGGAAATCAAGACCCTGGATCTAGTTTCCACCATCCAGGCTGCGAGGAATTTTGTTGTCATCTATACAGTAGACTATTTATAAATAGATGGTTGCGTCCATACTGTGTCTACATATATCTGTACTATGATGTATTCAAAATCATTCATGTATCAGAACGATTTGAGTTAGTTTCTAGTTAGTTTTAATCTGAGTATGGGAATGCCTACCTCAGTGATGACATATATATGTATATATTTTGCATTGAATGTTTTTACAGGTTCCGACTGGGGTGTCCACAGGATGATCTTTGAAATGATAAAGTATTGCACTCTTCATATATGACAGACTACAGCTTCATCTATTCCAAACTTTGCACTTTAGGGGGCAATTTGTTACACTAAAATCTGTCATCCTGACATTTTACTATGAGTATGAGCTCATTATTACTCATACTTCCTCCTTTTGCAAGTCTAACATATCAGCTCCTCATGTCAAGCTTTCAAAATTAGAGAAAAGTTCCTAAAAATCCCCTAAACATTGGTATCGCACTTTCTCTATTCATTACCTGCGGTCCCGCACCTAAAGTTCAGCTTGCCTGCGGAACCATACCGCACGTTCTTTGTGTTATGGGTGCGGACCTCTGTAAAACTCAAAAAGGCGAGAAAGTAAAAATAAAAAGTTGATTTCAGATGAATTCTAGAAGATTCTAGATGGGAATTTTCGGGAATGGATACGCTTTGAGAAGGTTCATGCATCCCTCACTTGATGGAGCTAACCCCTTGATGTAAGGAGCTAACCCCTTTGAAGGAGGATTCTATCCCTTCATATTTGGAACAGAAAACCTCCTCTTTTCCACTATAAAAAGAGGCCTTGGGTAGCCTCAAAGGGAGTTCAAGCTTAAGATATTTGAAGTTAAATGCTGTTGAGATTCAGACTTAGTTAACTAAGACTTTTTGTGAGGTTAAATCACTCATCTCTATTTGTCTTGGTTCAAAGAGTGCAATGCTTGTCAAATTAGAAGAGATTCCTGCTTCGGACCCCGGGAGGACCTGCACAACATCAAGGCACAGGTTGTAAAGGTTTTCTTTATTTGAAGTTAATACAAATATGCTCATTTCTCTCATTAAACTATCTATTCATGGTTTATTTCATAAATTCCTTGATCATTATGATGAGTATGGTTTATAATAATGTCTATATAGGTGCTGTGTAATCTTTTTGCTTGTTTGTGACTGCAGATTCACGAGGAACGTTCTTTCAAGTGCACGGGAAGGACTTCAACGAGATCAAGCAAGCGCTGGACATAAGGTAGGCCTTACACCTATATAGTATTCTTATGAATCTTGTATGCTTAGAGAGAGATTAGTATAATTGGCTGTGTGTTGCTAGTTACTTTTAGTACTAGAGAATCCGGTCTTGTCACTTGAGATGGAATAATCTACACAACACCCTCGGCATTCGCCTCGGCTCTTGCAAAACGACATTCGCCCTCAGTTTGCCTTTGAGCTCTTGTAGAACGACATTCGCCCTCGACGTTCGCCCTCAGCATTCGCCACGAGCTCTTGCAGAAAGGATCAACATTCGCCTAGATTCGCCCCTCGGCTCATGTGAAAACGACGTGCATACTGGATTGGTGAGGAGCTCTTACAGAACAGCATTTGCCCTCAACATTCGCCCTCTACGTTCGCCCTCAACTCTTGCAGAATAGCATTCGCCCTCAGCTCTTGCAAAATGGTAAGTTCTTATTGTAGGCCCTTCCTCCTATAGTAGGGTTGACTCTATTTGGGTTTTTTGGTAAATTCCATTGGATTGTGTTAGGCTGTAGGGTTCTCTCTAGATGTCAAGAATCAAGATTCAATACCCTCTATTATCTTCATCACCCAATACAAGATTTAAATTTTTCCCAAAAAAACGCTTATTAATTTGGCAGCCATTATTTCTCCCTGCTTTAAAAACCCTACATTTAAATGAAAACAAGCA